>QEPC01000562.1:741460-811261 GCA_003113815.1 Sphenodon punctatus
GCTGCCGCCGTCTGCTGGAGTTTTTAAATGCCCACCTTGGGTGAGCGCAGCTCACTGGCCCCGCCTCTAGACGTTCCCTCAGGTGAGCCTCGTCGCCGCCGCCGCCTCTATGAGCCACCGCCGCCTCTCTATATTCCATAATCAATTTTTTTTTTGCAAGAGCCTTAACTCTTCTTGTAAACCAGAGGTTTATATTCCATAATCAATAAACCTCTGGTTTACAAGAAGAGTTAAGGCTCTTGCAAATTCAATCATGCACTAAAAAACCATGGAAATCGCTAGTTAAGGCTCCCACTTTAAACTTCTGTGCCATGTTAGCAGTAAAGACAGTGTACAGTTTCCATATTGTAAGGGATGTGCGAACAGAACCGAGTTCGGAAATTCGGTTTGGTTAAAAAATCGAGTTCGGTTCGGAAGTTCGGTTCGGTCGACCGAACTAGTCGAGTTCGGTCAAATTACAAACTTCCGAACCGAGTTTGTACATTCAAAACTGGTGTTTTAAGCTGGTTTTGGCCTTCTGAACTGGTTTGGATTTGACTGAACAGTTCGGTCGAATTCGAGTTCGGTTCAGAAGTTCGGTTCTGTCAACCGAACTAGTCGAGTTCAGTCCGAACTCCGAACTTCCGAACCGCGTTCGCACATGCCTACATATCGTGCTCACTTACAACTTAGGCTCCATGCACCCACACTTTGCCTTCATCTTTCAGACCCAATCCTCTTCCTCTTTGCAGGTTGGGGGCAACACTGAAGCTGGGGACAGGAGGGTGTGAGCTGGCCCCTTACCCCCTCCATTTTCTCTTTCAGAAAGAGAGAACCTAGGAGTTCTGGCTCCCACCCCTTCTCCCCCTCTAATCTACGTGGTTCCAGTCCTGTAACAGAGAACTCAGGACTCCTGGCTTCCAGCCTCTCCACCTCACTCTAATTCAATAGGCTGCATTTCCTTCACAGGCAACTCAATAGTCCTCATTCCGAGCCTCTTCTCCCCTCCTCTGCTCTCAACCTTGTAACAGACAACCCAGGAGTCCTGGGTCCAAGTCACCCCTGCAGCCCCCAGTCCCCTCACAGAGAACTCAAAAGTCCTGGGAAATACGATGTTTGTCTGTATGTGTCATATGGAACAGAAATGTGTGTGGAATGACAAAAAAAAAAAACAGGAGAGAAAATGGAATAACAGGGAAGGAGGCTATTGGAAGTCAAAGGATAGGGAGTCAGCTATGGTAAGAGGGTAAAATGATAGGACTTCTTCCTCAGATATCCCATCAGTCTTCCGAATAAGTTATTTCACTCAGAAACTTATTACTGTAACTATTTCTAATTCTTCATGTCATTCCCTCCACTTACTTAATACTGCACACTCTTATGTATTTTTCCCTGTCATTCCAACCATTCTACTTATTGCAACTGGTGCCTTCCTCATCATTTCATACCCTCTTGCCTTCCCTATATACACCCAAAGATGCAACTGTGTTATATAATTTCACAATCACTTATGTGGATGTTGGAATGGCATAGTATTTATTTAGAAACTGGCACTGCTGTTGCCTCTATTTCTTCCAATGGCCATTCAATTTTATTAATTTCAATGCATACAAAACTTAGTTTTAATTAAAACATTTGTATATGACTCTACACAGCCTCACTGTGCTCTGGAAGGGCAGTGGAGACTAGTGAGTAAGAGCGACTGTTGTGAGCTGCCCCATTCTCCTCAACTGAAATGAAATGAAATGAAAGAATAGAGGAAAAGGAGGGAGCGAGGGGTCAGCTCACGCCCTCCTGACCCCAGCTTCAAAGAGCTTTGTCCCCAACCTCCAAAGAGGAAGAGCATTGGGGCTGAAATATGAAGGCAAAGTGTGGATACATGGAGCCTAAGTTGCAAGTGAGCACAATATATGAGACTGTACAGTGTCTTTACTGCTAACGTGGCACAGAAGTTAAGGCAGGAGCCTTAACTTGAAATTTCCATGCTTTTTAGCGCATGACTGAACTTGCAAGAGCCTTAACTTTTCTTATAAACTGGAGGTTTTTTGATTATGGAATATCCAAGTTCTTTGCTCAATACAATGCAATGGAGAAAAATTGTTCTGCTGGCATAGTAGAATGCTGAGCAGCATAACCACTGTGGAAGCAGGGCTTAGGAGAATCTGAGGTGGAAGAGGCTGCTTCTCCCTTCAGTTTAGAAGGTTGTTACTTCCTTCAAATAACAAGCAAGGTGAAGCTGGATATTTACTTGTAGCTCCCTGCCTTACTAATAATTAGGGGTGGGACATCCGGGGAAATACCGGATACCGGATTTACTGGTTCCTGGATTTTAAAATACCGGCATACCGGATTAATACCGGTATACCGGTACCGGTTTTTCCTCCATTGATTTCAATGGGGAACTGTCCTCATTGAAATCAATGGAGGAAAAATAAAAAAACCTCCCCCCTCCCCCATCCAGGCTGTGCGGGTGGAAGAGGGGGACATCCCCCACCCACCCTGCCCAGCCTGGATTTATTTATTTTTTTAAAAAATTCCCCTAAGTCCCTGGGCTCCGGGGCCGGGGCCTCCGCCAGCGACCCAGAGCCCTCACTGGCAGGTAAGTGTACCGGTCCCATTGATCCCTGGGGTGGGGGGTGCTTTAACACCCCCCCACCTCAGAGATCACCCTACCTCGCCCACCCAGGGATCACCCATTACCTTCTTGGCTTCAGCTCTGGGCGGTGGCAGCAGCAATCCAGCATCCGGCTAGAACTCTGCTGTGGCTGACGGCTTCAGCATGCTAGTGAAGCTCTAGGCCTTCCGGGGAACCCGGAAGTTCCCCGGAAGGCCTAGTATGCGTCACTAGCGTGCTGAAGGTGGCAGCCACAGCACAGCTGAAGCCGGCCACCGGATCACTGCTGCCGCCGCCCGGAGCTGAATCCAAGGTACTGGGTGATCCCTGGGTGGGCGAGGTAGGGTGATCCCTGGGGTGGGGGCGTGTTAAACCACCCCACCCACCCCAGGGATCAATGGGACCGGTACACTTACCTGCCGGTGTGGGCTCTGGGTCGCCGGTGGCGGCCCGGAGCCCAGGGACTTAGGTAAAAAAAAATTTTAAAAAAAATCCAGGCTGGGCAGGGTGGGTGGGTGGTGTCCCCCCTTCCACCCGCACAGCCTGGACGGGGGAGGGAAAGTGCTTGGGTTTTTTTCTGTGTTTTTTTTACATTGCGGCCATTCATTTGAATGGCCGCAATGTAAAAAAAATCCGGCACAGGGTGAATCCGGTAATTCCCCTGGATTACCGGGGCAATGCGATACTGCCGGTACACAAAAAAACGGCAGTATCGGATACCAGATCATCTGGTAGTCCCACCCGTACTAATAATACAACAACTTTGGTTCGGTTTAAGCATTGCAAACTTCCCAAAACTGCTTTCTATGATTTCTCTAGCTCATGGCTTGTATAAGAGTCTTCCACTCTACTCCCCACTGTCAGAGCTCTTTTCCTTGTGCAACACTGACCATTCTGCTTTCTATAAGGACCTCCCCCTGTACAGGACCCCCTGGCTAGTTCACTCCTTGTACAGGGCTCCCTGACTCTGCTGTGCCCATGTACAGCACTCTCCACCTGGCATAATACTTCCCATCCTGCAGCTCTCCAACTGTACAAAGCTCCTTCCCTCAGTTCTCCTCTGTCCAGGTCTCTCCCACGGCACAATTATGACCATTGTTCTGCAGTTCTCTGTCTCTACAAGACCCCCCACTTTACTCCCCCTTGGACAGGGCTCCCTTTCTTGTACAACGCTGACCACTTTGCACACCTCCCAGTGTACTGGGTTCCATATTCTGTATCCCCAATACAGCTGCTGCCTGTAAAGTTCTCCCTCTGTGCATGGCTATTTACAGAGGCTCTACCCCTACTCTTTCCACTTAATGTCTTCCCCACCTTTGTGTATGCTCCCTCCTTCCCTGCTCCCCCATAGGATTTCCCTCTCTGGGCTGAGGCTTGCTCTTACATTTCTCCCAAGAGGACTGAACTTGCCACTCTGCCCCACAAGTCTGCTCTTCACAGGACCCCATGATCTCCATGCCCCCCTCCTGCAGAATGCCCACTATATCTGTCCAGAGCACCTGCTTACCCCTCATTCCTTAGTGGGGTTGGGAAAGTCAGGAGGGAGAAGTGCTGAAAGAAGATCGAGTCCATCCCACCTGTAGCCTCCTGTCCCTGTCTCTGGGATAAATCTCTGCCCTTTTCCTGCACCTGGAACCATCCCAGGCAAAATCCAGTGCTCCGGCCCAGCCATGCACCTCCAATGGGGTGCCCCATTGGAGCCACATCCCAGACACTCCACGCCTTTGAAGGGGAAAGGGCTCTGACTGAAATCCATGTGCTCTGTGGTTCTGGGTAGGTTTAGGGGGCAAGATCAGCCACCCCAAGCATCATTGTGGGATTTGCTAGCTCTGTTGTTTAGCCATCTAGGCATCCCTAGACGCCTGCTGTGCGGGATCAGATCAGACTGACCATCAGCTCTCTCACTTCCCCACCAGATCAGCTCTAAAAATGGCTGACCAGTCACTCACACTGCCCCCTGCGAGGTGCAGACCCCTCTCTTTCCCCAGCACTGATAGGCCCTAGCAAGCAGTGCCTGCTGGGGGTTGTAGTCCCCAGTATTCAAGACTGTTTGCTTTTAAACAGTTTCTGCATTACACATAGAATGTTCACAAGCACTACACAGTACACACTCAGGATGGTCTCTATAGGCTAACATTGAATTTTCAAGGTACCATAACTTAAAAACTACTAACCGGATCTACAAAAAGTAAACCAGAAGGCACCCCGACATCCTCCTTGAATTTTCTAAAAGGTTTACACCTCCTTCCAACCAACACAAACCCCCTTTACCCTTCTGAGATCGAGATGGTCTAACTTTTGAAAAAAACAGGCTTCAAAGTGCAGGTTTGAGACTGAGATATCTCAGTTGATATCCAACCAATTCGGCTGAAATGTGGACAGAATGAACCGCTTACTCCAGTGATCCTTCACCATAAATTACATGGTCCTAACATTAATCATGTCAATTTTATAATGAATAGAATATTCGGGCAGTATGCAACATGTCTGAATTATAGAGTGGATCCTGCCACTCTATAATTACAATTTATTTCCATTGAACATTTAAACTCAAAACCTGATTTTGTCTTCTCTCATGTCCTAGGTTTCTACAATAAAAGAGGGGAAAGGCTTCCTTATTTTCCACACAGTTGCAAAGCATTATCAGAGAAAAACAGAGAGAAGCAGGGATGTCTCCTTCAATAACACAAGGGAAATAGACAAATACTAGAAACCATGAACTTTGCTTTAGTAATAATCCATGCACTAAGAATTATCTTGGTTAGAAATAAAATGCATGCTATAATGATGTTTATCAAGATATTAGTCAGTCACTAAATGCAGGTTTAATTTTTTCTTTATTCTCCCAACTTATTCACACAGATAAGCAAACTTTTCACAAGACACCTTCATATTAAAGGTAGTTACCTGTAAAGTGAGTGCACTGGTATGAAATGAATCATGATTACTGTAAGGTCTATAGGCAATATGACTTTTGCACAATATCCTTGATTTTGTTTTAGAAGGTGTTTGATAGTAGTTTATCAGGTATTAGTGTGTTGCTGACTGAGAACATGCACTCCTGATTAACTCTTAACATTTGCACAATGTTAGTGTTAAAATATTATTTGGGCTGACAGAGCAGCTAGATGGACGATCTTGCATCAAAGAACTATTTGCAAATGAATACACTATTTATATACAGAGGGAGAGTTTCTGCAAAACACTATACTTGTCACTGTGTGTAATGTTGGAGTGAACAACTCTACCTAGGGGACAGTATACTACTACAGTATGTCCATGACTGATTTACATTATCTCAGCTACTCCCCCTTCACTCCGCCTACCCGCCTGCCTGCAGAGAAGTTATCTTATTGACCCTGTGTGGGCAAGAGTAATTAATATGCACTCATGAGGCCATGTGAGATTCTTGCAAGAGTTCTGCGAAGATTCTCAAGATTCTCATGAGATCCTCGCGAGAATTAATTTCATTCTCGTTTCAGCCCTAACTCACAAAATACTACTGGCACAAATATTTATTTACTGTGAAACATAATGTTTAAGAATAACTGTGCAATGATCTTACCACTGCCATTTAACAATATTTAGTCATATGACTAAATATTGTTAAATGGCAGTGGTAAGATCATTGCACAGTTATTCTTAAACATTATGTTTCACAGTAAATAAATATTTGTGCCAGTAGTATTTTGTGAGTTAGGGCTGAAACGAGAATGAAATTAATTCTCGCGAGGATCTCATGAGAATCTTGAGAATCTTCGCAGAACTCTTGCAAGAATCTCGAGACGAGAAAATCTTGTCAAAAAGCCTATTCTCAACAAGATTTTCAAGAAGGGTGAAATCTTGTTTCAGCCCTAGTTTGGTAGGGATGGGCGAACAGATCGCGGTTCGGGTTTGTCCGTTCGGTTCGGCTGCGTTCGGTTCATCCGTTCGGTTCGGCTGCATTTGGTTCATCCGTTCGGTTCGGCAGTTTGGCTAGTTTGCCGAGTTTGGGTTCAGCTGTTCGGTTCGATCGTCCAAACAGGCAGTTCGGTTAGGCCATTCAGGTGTTCGGTTCGGCCATTCGGGAAATGTTGTTATGGGTGTTTTTGTGGTTTTTAATATGGTTTTTTTGTTTTTTATTGGGTTTTCTTTTGCTTTTTATTTGGTTTTTTTGTTTTTATATGGGGTTTTTTAATTATTGTTTTTATCTAATATTATATATATCTATCTACACTAAATCTAACTGCTATTAACTATTCTAAATGCTATGAACTAAATGGATTATCTAATAAGTACACAGACCTACTCCTACAAACACTAAAACTAAATCACTAACGCTATCTCTATCACTAAGCTAACTCCTACAACTCTCTACTATCTATCTATCTATCTATCTATCTATCTATCTATCTATCTATCTATCTATCTATCTATCCCATATCCATATCCATATATATATATATATGGATATACATATGGATGGATATACATATACATCCATATGGATATATATATGGATATATATGGATATATATACATCCCATATATATGGGATGGGGGGGAATCACAAACAGAAGAGGAGTCTGTAGTGAAATACATACATTACATACTCAATGAGTCTGTACAGTGCATAACACAAGGTTTCAGTTTATGGTTTAAGTTTCATTTCATTACAAAACTGAAATGAAACTTAAAGCAATCTAAAAATCCTACTCAATGCCTGCTGTTCAGGAACAGTGACTATCTCAGAAGGTGTTGGGAAAGGGGGAGGCAGATAATTAGTTTCGTTTCTTGCAAGCCTCTCCACCCCTGGTGCCTGGAAGTCTGGTCCTCAGTGACTGACACCTCCCTGTCACGTTTGACCTTCCAGTGAACCTTTTTTTGCCACCCGAACTCACCCGAACGTGATCCGAACTGACCGAACTGTTCGGCCGTTCGGTGTTCGGTATGTTTGCATTCGGGTTCGAGTTCGGTCGTCCGAACTGGCTGAGTTTGGACCGAACTCTGACCTGCCGAACCGCGTTCGCCCATCCCTATAGTTTGGACAAAGCAGTCTTGAGAAAGCGAACTTAACTGAGATAGGTGTGTTTATTAGAGGATCACTCTGTCTCTAGAGGTTTTAGGTACACTCTATCTCTCATGGGCCACGTTCACACAAAGCAAAACTGATTTAACAAAATTGATTTATTTTTTCCAGTTTTACTAACTCACTTTAGTATACTTCATAACAGATTTCAAAACTGATTTAGTACCCCGCAATCAGCCACCAGTGGAAATCATGGAAGTGCACACAATGGGACATATCCCTGTATGCAAAGCATTCTGGGATATCATGATGCCAAGAAGAATCATAGCGTTTACAGCAGGAGAGTCACTGTGGGTGTTTTCAGATGGACGGACTTCTCTAGTGCTGGCCATGCCAGTCTGCTTCACCCCCAGTTAACCCATTTGTCTGAAGGCGGCCCCGCCAAATGTAGAAGCGGGCCAGCCAAACCCAGGGCGTTGGCCTGAAGCGGAGCAGCTGTCCACCTGTTGTGCAGACCCACGCTGCGGCTCCACTTCAAGCTGACTGTTGCTCTGGGCAACACCACAGTATCCCAGATGAAGCTGGGAGCAGGTGGATGTGGGGATGCACCCCTGGAGCAGCTTAGGGGGCGGGTAGCCCCACGTCAATCTGAAAAGAAAACAGTGTACTCTGTAGGCTGCATCCTAGGAACAATTTGTATACTGTGTTCACCAACAAACGGTGAAAAGGTTCACATTACAACATGCTTCTTTTTGGAAAGTGAAGGAGATTATGTACTCAACAATTCTGAAGTACATACTTTAACTTCTGTTCCTGAATACTATTTCTTGACATGTGAACAATACCCAGTACTTGACATGTAACAGGATACAAGAACATTAAGAACTTATTAATTTAATTTAGCTGTTTGTTGAAACATGCCTTTGGTGTGTCTCAGAAACGGTCCCTCAAGGGTAAATGCAGCAACTTGTGTAGCCCTGCAGAACTAGACTGAGCTGACAAACAAGCAGGCTCATAAAGGCATATTATTCTCAAAGCAATTCCACTGGAAACAATGGCAATTCTATGCTACTGTCCCATGTGTTACTGTTATTTTCTAACAATCATAGAGGTATCTCATCTCACATCACCCCTTTGTGTACCATAACACGGAAGGGATTAAGCAGAACTGTAGCTCAATTTTCAGATCATTTTCACATAGGCAGACACAGCATAGGTGTGTCATGATTTTCAGAAAAAAATACTTGGTATAAATGGCTCTTGTAATGCATGGACTAATTGAGATCTTCTCCACAGGGATGTTTGCAAGCCTTTGAGAAAAGTAAAACTACCATGAAATTGAGAGTAGGGGGAGAATTTCTCTATAATGTTTCTTTAATCCAAAATCCTTTTGGGTTCCACGATTACTTTTAATGCTGAGGTTACGTTAAGGCTCATAAAAGTGAAAAATCGGTTGTTCTGGCTAGAGGCAGAGAAAAGGAGTTTGCAAACTACTCCAGAGGGTCCTGACGATGGATTTTATAACTTGTGACACCCCTCTTTCTTCAGGCTGTAGTATCTTCAATAGATTTGCCTTCAGATTACTAACAGGCAGAGCTGAATCTGAGGTCATATTATTTACCATAAAGGAGTATTCCCATATCTTGCACTTCCTTATGGAAAGGCAGATGATGGATCATACACAATATTATAAAGTTTAAGTGGCTCACTGTTGTCTGAGTGATGCCCTCATTACAAGTACTTGTGGGGATTTTTTTAATGGGTCTGTGTTAAACTGGTTTTAAAAGTTTGAATTATGGGTAAAAATGATGACATCTAACCACACCTGCTGGGATTAATAAAATATGTCTCCTGAAGTATGTGCATTCATTTTCATAGTAAATCTGACTTTGCTTTATTATTAGTCCTTCAGAAAGCTTATGCAATCACAAGAAGTATGTGAGGGATTCAATTCTGAAGTTCATTTCTACACTTGAAAATGCTACTTTTCATAGTGATGCAGCTAATTGTTTCAAATAAAATAGATCCATATTTGTTTTGTTTACAGGTGCGCTTCATTGCTGCTTTCAAAATGTATTTTATTCAAATTGTTAGACTTGAAAGGTGTGGCATAATAATGTTAAATCCTACAGGAAAATTTCAGCCAAATTTGGTAGGAGGGCAGAAGGCATGAAGGTAAACTGGGATTAAAATAGATGCTTCTGAAGGGAGGATGTGGCCCTTTTCGTTTATGAAAATCCTGTTGACTTACATTGAGCACTGTTGTCCCTTTACTAATTTTGGATCCCTCATGTTAATTTCAGCTAGTGTTAAAAGGAAGTGTGGATTTTGTGTTTGTGGATATTTTTCATAATTTTGGATAGCTACCTAAATATTGTCCACAATCAAACTGAGTATTGCATATCTGCTTTTCTGGATTATTTATTTATTAATATATATATATCCCACCTCTTTTGCTCACAGCAGGTTGAGGCAGCTAACTCTGGGTGTTTTCAGACGTGACGGGGCCAGTTGGCCCCATCACGAAAACAATAAATTCATCCCCCGCCGGGATGACCCGGGCCGTCACGCCCTAACAGACGTGCTGGGGGATCCTGGCAGTGAATTGGGGAGGGGGAGGGGCCGCACGGCGCAACGTGCGGCCGCACAGCCCCACCCCTACACGCTCCCCGCCACCCGCCCTCTGGGGAGATGGGCGGGCGGCGGGGCCAATGCCGCCGCAGCGTCTGGCTGAATCCGCCATGGCCCGGAAACCCGCCGGTGCTTCCGGGCCGTGGTGACCAACCAGACATTACTTTTCTTTGATCCCCACTGCAGATCACTTTCACCACGCTTCCCGGGGAATTGAGCGTCGTGAACATCTGGCGGCCGCCAAACAGACGTGCAAGTCACAGTGACCACAGGTGGGTATTCACTGTGGTTCACTGTGATCTCGTAACATATGAAAATACCCAATAACAAAATAAAATATAAATATAACAATACATATATGAAAACAATAAGAAACTGTATAATTAACTTAAACTGGGGGTAAAAAATAAATCATCCTACTACTCTAACCCACCCCCTTCACCCATCTCCCTCATCTAATGTCTGGCAGAACAGCCAGGTCTTGCATTTTCATCTAAAGGAGGGAAGGTCCGGAGCCAATCGGAGCTCTGCTGCAAGTGAGTTTCACAGCCTGGGTGCGGCCACCAAGAATGCCCTCTCCAGAGTCACCCCCAGGAATATCCGAGGGACCTCCAGGAAGGCTCCCCCAGCCGACCACAAGGCCCGCTTCAGGGTCTGGTGAGTGAGGCGGTCAAGCAGGTAGGCTGGGCCCAGACCATTTACGCCTTTATAAGTCAAAATCAACACGTTGAATCAGGCCTGGAAGACTATAGGCAGCCATTGCAGGGAGCGGAACACCAGTGTAATGTGCTCACGGAGACACTCTCCCATAAGGAGGTAGGACACCGCATTCTGCACCAGCTGCAGTCTCGTCTGGACTGTCACCATGGGTAGCCGTCGGCCTTAGCTAATCTTTTTATGCTAATTAATTATTCAGGTATAGTTCCAGATTATTGGAGACGGGAAGTGATTGTCCCAATTTATAAAAAAGGGGACCGAGATGGCCCCCAATAGTATAGACTGATCAGTCTCTTATGTATAGTGTCTAAAATTTATACTAGACTGTTATTGGATCAGCTATTGGCACGGATCTTGGAGAACGAGATCTTGGCCAAGGAACAAGTAGGCTTTTGTGCACTGAAATGCACTACTGGACATTGTTTTGTTCTTTCTCACTTGATAGGGAAATACAAAGCTAAGAAAGTTAAATTGTTCACAGCATTTATTGATTTCTCATTGGCCTTCGACCTCATTAATAGAAACAGTCTATGGGCCAAGTTGATGGATTCATCCATAGATAAAAGATTGTTATTCTTGATGACCTCTTTATAATACAGACACTACACTTCAGATCCATCTTAACCTTAAAGTTACATTGTCACCGTTAATCTCAATTACCCAGGGAGTTAGACAGGAGTGCTTGTTAGTTCCCACATTGTTTAATTTACATGTCAACCACCTAATAGTTAAATTTGGCTGCAGTGATGAATATTTGGCACCCAAAATCCGAAACCGAAAGACATCTATTTTAATGTATACAGACAATAACGTCTTGGTATCTACAAGTAGGTTAGGGCTTATTCGCTTGTTAACAGATTTTGGTGAGGAATGTATGAAAGAAGACCTAAAAATTAATTATCAAAAGACCAAAGTTATGATATTTTCATCTAGATTTCATAAAGTTAAATGGCGATTACCTTGAGCCCATTCAGAATAAATTTTTGCGCAAGCTCCTGGAGTCTCCCCCTTATTATACCCTTGGCAACTTTGAGGCTGGAACTAGGGATGCATCTATTTATTGCTCTCTAAAATTATAGGGATCATGCTATCTTTCTGGCTGAAAATTGACAATATCCTTCCCTTAAAATTGCATCCAAGACTCTGTCTTGAAAAAACATGCAGTATATGGCAAAAAAGGAACCCCTGGTGGTGTGGGATTATATGCGAGTTAAGGAATTTGGGCTTTTCACCTAATTTCTTGCTATCTCTGCCTTATAGGAAGTCCATAAGGCTGTTAAATCAAGAACTGCGGATATTGATACCCAGATTATGGTCTCTCATGCTATGATCTCTAAAATCTCTCTTTACTACAGATTTTGGGTACCATGTAGTAAGAGGCCCAACTATCTTGATTCACTGCCAAATGCAACTTATAAGAGGACTTTTTCGGCCCTAAGATTTCAAACCATGTATACTGAAGTTTTTGGGGGGCATTTTAGGAGAGTGGACTATAACAATCAGAAATGTATATGCGGTGGGAATCAGGCGGAAGACCTAGTACATTATTTAGTGTTTTGCCCTCTATATACCTGTCCTTGTGAAAAATTGTTCCCTATTACAAGTGTGGACACTAGTAGGCCTATAGTTGGTATACTGACTTACTTGTTAAGAAACAGCAGTGATGACATGACAAATGCTGTGGTGTCCTTTGCAGTTTCAGCACAGAAATTACAAAGCAAGAGGGCTAAACTATTGGATGAAACTATCTCCTAGACATTTTTGTGTTATTCCATTAATAATACATTTTCTTTTTTGCTGCCTGACTTGGTCTTCCCCAAGTGGAAGGAACAGGAGTTGTTGCTATCATCTTCTTTTTTGCCAAATTAGACATTTATTAGTTGCCATGTATAACACTTTGACTGTTCTCCTGCTGTTTTGTTAGGAACATGAATTTGATGATGTTGTTTTCCAAAGGGAGCAGAATTGTCTATGGCCAATTCTGCCTATGAGGTTCATTTGTGTTACACTTTGCATCATTCAGGAGCTTGAGCTATACCACTAAATCGTCATTTGATTAATGTCACTGTGCCATCTAATGTTTAATAGATCTATTGTTGGGGAAGATTATAGATTATAGATTTATGGAAATGTTGCTGGTGTTTATCTTTGCATAACTATATTTTTTCTATTGCATTTATAGGTCAAAACAATTAATCAAATCACAGAATGCCATGCATGTACACTGCATTACAATAGTTTAGTCTTGAGGTAATGAAAGCATGGATGACAATCGCCAGGTCAGAGTTGGAGATATGCGGTCGCACCAGATGTAATTGGAAAAACGTGCTCCTCTCTACAGCCTCCACCTGGACATCCAGGCAGAGTCAGGAATCGAGGGGCACACTCAGACTAAGAACCTGAGAAGTGGGGGGGAGGGGGGGACTCCGTCATTGATAAGGGACGTCACACCCACCGCCTTACCCACTAACATCACCTCTGTCTTGTCGGGATTCAGCTTCAGTCGGCTTGCCCTCATCCAGTCCCCCCACAGCCGCCAAACATTGGGTAAGCACTGTGACTGCAGGGTCTGGGTCAGATGAAAAAGAGAGGTAGAGTCGGATGTCATCAACATGTTGATGACACCAAACATCAAACCCACTCATGACTTCGCCCAACGGCTGTATATACACATTGAACAGGAGAGGGGACAGAATGGAACCTTGCGGGACTCCACACAAGAGGTCCCAGGGAGATTAAGAACAATCCCTGAGTACCACCCGCTGAGCCAGGAATGAGTAGAACCATTCAAGAACAATTCTGCCCACCCCGGCTCGGTCCCACAAGTGAGTCACTAACATCTCATGGTCAACAGTATCAAAAGTAGCTGACATATGTAACAAGATCAACAGGATCAACTGACCCTGATCCAATTCCCAGCAAAGGTCATCAACCAAAGCTACTAGCGCAGTCTCAGTACCATAACCTAAATAAAAGCCGGATTGCAAGGGATCTAGAAAACTGATGCCATTCAGATGCACCTGCGACTGCTGAGCCCACCACCCATTCAATAATCTTCCCTAAAAAGGGAAAATTAGAGACAGGCCAATAGCTGGCAAGGGAGTCAATGTCGATCAATGGTTTCTTGAGCAGAGGCTGCACCACCACATCCTTGAGGCAGCTTGGCACTCTGCCCTCCTGAAGGAGGATATTTCATTTTAGTTACTTCATCTATTTTGTTATTTTATTTCAGTTCGGTCATTTTGTTATTTTGTTATTTCAGTTCCACACGTGAAGTAGTGCTATAGTGCCAAAATGAAGGAACCAAAATACTGAGACAACTGAAATATTGAAGTAAAAGGTCCAAAATGGGTATCTCACAAAACACTATTATCCATTTTGTTGGCTTTGGTTCAGAATAAATAGCACAAATTCAATTGACTGATTCATTTACATGAATATTTGTTTCAGCTCAAGCTACAAACAAATTGGAGAAAAGACCAAAAGTAAGTAAGGCCTCCAAAATGCATAACAATCTGAGATATAGCCCCTTTTGTAGGAAACCTAGGGAAGTGAGGGAGAAATTTGCACTCCTGAAGATGGGTCCCTGTGTATAGAAAAAATGTTTAAGTAAGGAACTGCTTTCTAGACTAATAACTTTAAGGAAGCGCACTTTTATAGACATACATGCACATCTGTAGGCTAAGCAGATATGGGATCTATTTTCTTTGAAGTAATTAGTTGCAGCACAATGGAAACAGTATTTTCAAGTTTAGTAGGGGACAACTACGGAATTGAACCACCTTGAGAAAATTTGTTTTCAGTGAGGCCCTCAGTATTTATAGAATAAGCTTTCACATGAAAAGCTGTAAAACTGCCAAAGGCCATAAACAATGTTTGAAATGCATTCAAACACAGCTGGTCATGAATTATAAACATGATTCGTGACCTTTCCTGAGCAAGCTGGCCACTGGGGTTAACTGTCATCTAGTCAGGGGTTTATGACCCAATGGAAATATGGCCCTTGACTCACTTTGTATACCAGTTTCCCCAATGGAATTACCAGGAGCAGCACAAAGCAATTACAGGCTGAAGATCTGTAGATCAGCTTTCAAAGTTTATTTTTTATTGAATTAATCCAATAAAGTTCCTTTGCTTATAGAAAAAGAAAGGAAAAATAAGCCCTCACTCTTTTGGAGGGATCTTTTTTGAAAATTGCACCTTTTTTTTACGCCTTTTACATGGTGGACTTCATGCAGAGTGCTAATTTATGTTTAATGTTCTGTAAATTAATTACAGTGATGAGAGAAAATTGCCAAGATTACTCCTGAAAAATAGAATAAAAGAAATACTTCCCAAGGCTGACATTCCAACTTCTGTGAGGAAACAGAAGTTCTGTGAGAATTCTGTCATTACCACCATCATTCATGCTTTCATTACCTGAAGACTAGACTATTGTAATGTGCTCTGCATGGGACTGACCATAGTGACGGTGCAGAGGCTGCAGCTAGTGCAGAATGTGGTGACCCATCTTCTTATGGGGCCAGGCCGGTGTGAGCACATAACTCCAGTTTTGTGTGCACTGTACTGGCTGTCAATAGTCTTAGAGACCCAATTCAAGGTGCTGGACTCCCTTAATTATATATAATTATATGTTTGGATTTGGGATACCCTATTTAACAGAGATTATATTGCTGTTTAAACTTATAATTTATTTTATTTTGTATAGTGAAATCTTGTATTATGTTGTATATATTTTATTGAGTGCAATGGCCTTTGGCCACGCTTGAATAAATGAACCTGACCTGAACCTGAGGTGCTGGTTTTGACCTTTAAAGCCCTACACAGTCTGGGTCCCACTTATCTGCAGGACTGCCTCAGTCCCCGAAACCTATGCCGGCCTCTGTGGTCTGCCAAGGGCGCTCTCCTTGAGGTCCCGCATTGTCAGTGGATGGCCACCATGAGGAGGGCATTTTCGGTGGCCACATGGAACTCCCTCCTGGAAGAGGCCTGCCTCTGCTCTGAACTTTTCACCTTCCACCGGCTATGTAAGACTTTATTGTTCCACCAGGCATTTGGAGAGGGAGATGGGGAGGGTGTGTGGGAGTGGTAAGGGGGAGAGAGGGTTATTTTAGTTATTTTTATTGTATTTATTCCGATGAGGGGTTTTATTTGTTTTTTTATTTTGGTTTTTATGCTGTTTGTTTTATGTTTTCATATTGTTAGCCACCCTGAGCTGCCTGAGGCAGGAGGGATGGGATATCGAGTGCTTAAATAAATATTATTTTATTTTTTTTAAACAGTACTACTTAATTTTATGCACAGCAGCATTCCAGAGGTTGATATAGAAACTAAGGTGCAGAGAAAAAGAAAGAAGGCTTCATTTGAAATGTAAAATGACACACAAGACCCATAAAGGACTATCTTTGTTAATGCTCTGCAATGTTAACAGGTTTATTTGACTTAAATGGAGCAAGGTATGCTGGCACATATTAGCCACCACAGCTGGCAACCAATTACTATATCCAGAGTCAGTTTTGGGGAGAACAGGCCCAAACCATAAAGGACACCACAAGGCTAAATCAGATCATATATACAGAGAAGTGAACGAAAGTGATTTCTTATTTATTAGATAAACAACTTTTCCAAGCAAAGTAGCCATGCAAACCAATGGTCATCCAATACGTGAGTGGGAAGAGGGAGAGGCCCAAGCCTTAGGCCGCTATCAGACCTTCCCCCTCCCATGCATATTCTGGCTTGGGGGGGGGAATGTGCAGCCAGGATATGCGTGGGGTGCCGTCAGTCTGAAAGCCCCCCACGTGGCTTTGCCGGCAGACATGTGCAGGAATGCAGAGCAGGAAATCCAGCTCGGCAACCCTGCTCGCGTCTGCCAGAAAAGCCGTGCCGGGGGGGGGAGCTTTCAGACCGGCAGCACCCCACGCATATCCTGGTTGCGCATTCCCTCCTGCAGCTAGACGATGCATGAGTTGGGGGTGGAGGTGGGGGGGTCTGAAAGCGGCCTGTGTCTCTGCCTTGGATCCTCACAAATCTAACTCCAGTTCTGACCAAACCCAACTGCAGATTTAACCCGTTAGTAGTTCAGCTACAGCTGAACAGCACAATGACTGGATAAGCCAAAAGGCATACACAGTGGCGGAAAAAGTTCCCAAACCTAAGTTGCATACCAAAATCTTCAGATGGCCAAGAACCACAAAGCGTATGTGTACATGCACACAGGCATGCACGGTTGCACACACAAAACCCTCTCCTGCTTTGTGATGGCTAGCAGAGCCACTGCTCTGCAGTTCTGACTGCTGAGATTCTGAGGAACAGCTGTGATTCAGCTACTGAGACTTGGATGCAAGGAAACTAGACACAGGACCATGAAAGCAGCACAGGACCAGAGCCAGCCCTGGCTGAGAGCTACGGTTGAAATGTCTAAAAGCTGCATGCAACTCCTGAACCAGTTTTCCCATGCCCAACATAGGGTAAAAACAGACATGAAAGTAGCCTGTTGTGACCCACTTTGGCCTTCAGGCCACCAGCATGTCTGTTGAGGTGCCACCAGATGTTGGCCTGGGATTGTCTCAGGCCATGTTGGCAGCGACCCCAGACTATGACCTTGGAAAACCTCTGAGGTCACAGCCCAGGCTAGGGTCACAGCAGGGTCACATCTGTTGTGGCCCACCATGACCCGGCCATGGCTGGCCACCATGGCTGCCCGTCAAAGTAGGGGACAGGGCTCTTGGAGCACAGTGCGGGTGGGGCTGGCCACCCACACATTTGTTGTGCTTCCCGGCCATCCCCAGGCCTTGTGGCCAGTGGGTTGGTCATGGTCACATGTGTCCAGTGCCCTGATCTTACTGGTCTGTGTTACCCATGATTTTCTGTGTATTTTTACCAATAGTACATCAATGAGGAAAGAAAATATTGAAAGGAAAACTTCTCAGTGCTAAGGCTAAAGAAATATGGAGGAAAGCAAAGGAGGGGTACAAGACAGCAGGCAAAGCAGTGAAAAGGAAAACAAATAATGCTTGCAGCCTAGCAGCTTAAGCTGAGACCTCAGAGCCATTTGCCAAGTGACGGTTGAAATTTCAGAGAAGTAAATGGCCCAGTCCAAAGCAAAGATTAAAGAATGCTTACAACTGAGGTAAAACAGAAACACAGATGGAGAGAGCGCATCAAAGAAGATGTCAGCAGCCACAGCACCAAGTTTTGATGAGGCATGTGACATTAACATTGATACAATAGAGATGTCAGAAGTACAGGCTGCAATTAAGCTGAATAACAACAAAGCAGCAGGGGACAAATTACAGGATAAATGTTAATTTAATTAATATAGTTGCTCTGGCAAAATCGACAGAGCTGTTCAATGCAGTCTGGGAGAGACAGACTCCTCTGGACCAGTGGAAACATAGAATTATTGTCAGAATAGTATGATAATACCCAAAAGGGTAGATCTCACTGGCTGCAATAATCGGAGAGTAGACACACTAGTCTATTTCAAAGGAAAAGCCATCTTCTCATAGGGAAAGTCTACTACACAGGATGAAAGAAGCAGTGGATATAATGCATAGAGAAGAACAGCATGGATTCAGATCCAGGAAGACTAGATATTCAACCTAAAGAAAGATGATGACAGAAGAAAGCACAGAATTGCTCCCAATATTCCCAATCACATTGACTTTTCAAGGGTACTTGAGATCGTGTGCAGACACACACTGTGGAACATCTTTACAACCTAAGGGATTCCAGCCAGCCAAAGTCATCAAGGGATGTTTTCAGATGTGACGGGGCCAGTTGGCCCTGTCACGAAAACAATAAAGTCATCCCCCGCCGGGACGACCGGGACGCCGTCACGCCCTATTAGACGTGCCGGGGGATCCCGGCGGGGAATTGGGGAGGGGGCGGGGCCGCACAGCGCAACATGCAGCCGCACGGCTCCTCCCCTTCCATGCTCCCCGCCGCCCGCCCTCTGGGGAGACGGGCGGGTGGCGGGGCCAATGCCGCCACAGCGTCTGGCCGAATTCGCCATGGCCCGGACTCCCGCCGGTGAGTCCAGGCAGTGGCGACTGACCAGACGTTACTTTTCTTTGATCCCCACCGGGATTCATTTTCANGCCGCACAGCGCAACATGCAGCCGCACGGCTCCTCCCCTTCCATGCTCCCCGCCGCCCGCCCTCTGGGGAGACAGGCGGGCGGCGGGGCCAATGCTGCCACAGGGTCTGGCCGAATCTGCCACGGCCTGGAATCCCGCCGGTGTTTCGGGGCCGTGGCGTTACTTTTCTTTGATCCCCGCACGGGGATCACTTTCACCATGCTTCCCGGGGAATTGGTGCGGCTAGCCCGAGAAGCGTGGTTGAAACTGACCCTATGTGGGAACTGAGCGTGGCGAACATCTGGCAGCCGCCAAACAGACATGCAAGTCACAGTGACCACAGGTGGGTATTCACCGTGGTTCACTGTGATCTCATAACGTCTGAAAATACCCAAGATTAATAAGACCTTGGACAAAGGTGTGTAATGCTGGGTAAGGGTCAATAACCAGACAAAGGACTGTTTGCATGTAGACCCTGTGAAATGGGGCTCCATTCTCACCGCACTGCTGTTTGGCATTTCCATTGAATGGATAATGAAAAAGGCAACATAACCACTGCCATAGCCTGGATAAATGGCAAACACCTAGAAGACAGAATTTTCACATAAAATTGCATTACTCAATAATAGTCCCAGAAAAGCTACGGATAAAGACAATTTGAACACAAATAGCAGACTACTCAGCTATGCCAAAGCAAACATCTTGGGAACACAAGTATCAAAAAGCAATGTTACATTAGAAGGCAAAAACATTGAGAATGTAAAATGGTTCATCTATTATAGGTATTATAGGTCATCCCATACTACACACGCCAAGAAGGCAGCAGAATCAAAGCTCAGAAAGACATCTATTGGATCCACTAAACTTAACACTATAAGGAGATCAAAAATTTTCAACTCAAATGTAATTTCAGCGCTGCTAGCAACGATACATTTGTAACCAGCTGGTTAATGGTGCAAACCTATTGGGATTGGTGCAGGGGTCTGGGATCGGTCTCTAGACCAACAGCTGAAAGGAGAATCAATTTTGATTCTTGCAAGATATCTTGTGAGATTTCGTCCGGGATCAAGATTTCTGCCCCAGTACAAAATCTCACGAGATATCTCACAATAAATAAATAAATAAATAAATCACTGCTCATGCACAAAGGGCCGCTGAGGCCATTCTGTGAATGTGCAGTCCTTTTCCAAAATGGCACCAGCAGTGTTACTGTCATTGTGGAAAAGGGCAGCCAGTTTGCACATACACTAACAGCTCTGTACATGTGCAGAATAGCTCCCCTTTCCACAAATGGCAGCGATGCTGCTGGTGCCATTTTGGAAAAGGACTTCATATGTCAGAATGGCCCTAGTGGCCATTTTGCACATGCACATTGAGATTTTTATTATTATGATTATTAGTCTGGAATATGAAGCTGCCTCCTCGCTTCTCCCCTGTGTCCGCAGAGAAGGAGTGGAGCCAACTGGAACAGAAAAGCTGATCCAGAGAGACAGCCAGGTGAGTCGGCCGGGGTTTGGGCCCGATGAAGGGCCGTTTGGGAGATTCTCGCTTTTCTCAGCGAGAATCCAGGCAATTCTCAGCTCATTCTCATTTGCTAGAATGAGCCGAGAACCCTGATTTTCATCAAGAAAAGCGAGAATAGAGTTTCAGTCCTACTCTAGACCAATATAATGCAGAGGTTCCCAAATGATGAGTTCCTAGTAGGGCTGAAGCGAACAGCAATTTTGCTGCATGTGAGAATTCTCCTAATTTGGGGAACTGGGATTGATTTCCTGACGATTTCCCAATGCGTGACTGAATTCTTGGGCAGATAGATAGATAGATAGATAGATAGATAGATAGATAGATAGATAGATAGATATAGGTTAAGTGCAGCAGCCATTTTTTGCATGCACAGAATGGTCTGTTGGCCATTTTGCTTATGCTCAATTCACTGCCCTTAATCAAAATGGCAGCAAAGCTGTTGCGTAATTTTGGTTGTGGTGGCTATTTTGCTCATTCATAATCAACTTTTATTAATTGATTATATTGTATTATTATTATTATTGCCTGATCATTCAGTCAGGCATCGAGAGGGACGAACCGAGAACTGAAATTTCAACGAAATAGCTCGTTTTTGAGAAATCTTATTTCAGCCCTAGTTATGACAAATGGATGGGGGTTACAATCCTGATTGATGTTTGATATTTGTATATGTCTTTGTTGCTGTCTGGAGCTGTAGGACTATATTTAATTTTCAAAATGAGGTCAAACAGTCAAAAAGGTTGGGAATAACTACTAGTGGCTGATTGCCCACAGCAAGACCACCAGAGAGAGGTGGCTTCCCTCACAGTCTTCAGAAGAAATGGGAGAGGAGGCTGGAAGTTTGTCAGGGATGGCTTCATTGATGGCTTCCCTGGAGTTGACTGGCAGGGGACCAGGCCAGAAGTTCACTGGGCTGGGTTGAAAGTTACACGGCTGGGAGTCTAGAGCCAGGGGGCTCATGTATGACAGAGAAGCTGGAACTCTGGGACTAGTTAATCTTGCTGATAGGGAAAACCTCCACAAGGGGCTGATAGACGAAGGAAGGAGTTTTGTTTTTTCTATATATTCAATTACTCAGTCACTAATGTAACAAAAGGCAAACCAGTATGTGGACATTCCCCTGCTTCAGAGGGGACTTATTCAGTGATTAATTTATATAAAAAAATTAAAAATCGTAAGGGCCCAAACCTGTCGCAGAAGCCAAGCAATGTCAATCACTTCATAAGTCACGCTTCCCAGTCAAGAGCTTGTCAGAGCAGGGAAATGAACCCTAGTCTCCAGCTAGCAACCCAATCACTGGACTAATCTGCCTCTGTACAGATGAATATAAAACAAGTTTTTAAAATTATTTGTTTATTTAAATATATATGCTGCCCTTCCCAAAGGCTCAGGGTGGCTCACAGACAATAAATATTTATATAAAACTTGTATTAAAAAATAGCCCCAAACACTCAACACCACCAAAACTACCTAATACCATCTTTCCAATTTCTCACACCCAAACCCTCACAACTCTACTCCAAAACCACCCATCAAAACCAACCCCAGATCCCCATCTTTGCCTTCCCATTCTCCACCCCTCCGAGCAACCATGGAGAAGCATGGCATCCTAATGCTTCCCCCCCCTCCCCAGCCGAGTGTCTACCACCACTGCCCAGGAGTGGTTCCACTGCAGGGGCAGCCAACCGGGCAGTGAGGCAGACACAGAGATACTGACTGCATCCACTGCCTTACTAGAGGAGGGGGTGAGCTTAGCCAGTCTGGCCTCCAGGGCCTGTTGCTTCTTGCTGCCGGTGCCTCCTGTGCCTTGTGCACACACGTGGTGCAACCGGTCCTGAGGTGGTGCTATCACACACACAAGACACCCAAAATGCAGCCAGCTTATTAAGTGCATTATGCCATGAAAAGAGACATATAACCAGTTCAGTTGTGTCCCCATAATCAGTTTATGCTGCCCCCACCCCATAACCAATTCATTTGTGCCCCTGCCCCCATATAATCAATTCACGCTGCCCCCCATCCATAACCATTTAATTTGTGCCCACGGGGCAGCGTGAATTGATTATATGGGGGGTGCAAATTAACTGGTTATGGGGTGCAGGTTTAAATTATTATTATTATTATTATTATTAACAAACATTTATATAGCACCAGCAGTGTACCTGGCACTTTACAAAGTAATAAAATAGACACGGTCCCTGCCCCTAGGGCTTACAATCTGAGAGACAGGAGCTGGGGGAGAGACTTAGGAAGGGGAACAGAGGGAGAGACAAGGGGTCTAACATTCATGAAGATGTGAGGTCTCAAGTGCACGTACTTGGCTTGGTTACGATGAGAATGAGAGCAGGCAGGTCCATGTTGCAAGGATAAGGGTAAACCGATCGTAGGTATAGAAATAGTGGCTCAGCAGGATAAAGAGTCAGACAGAGCAGAGCGAAAGAGGTGAGTTTAAAGACAGTATTCCTGTTAGCAATAACTTCATTAAGAAGCATTAGTGAAATGGCAGCCATAATAATCTCAGAACCATATTTGCAGATTTATTTTCCAAGACACACTAGATATTGCTTTACATCCTAAATTCCTACCTAAGATAGTATAAGTAAGACAGTTGTGAGAATGTGGCCCTTTTTACACAGACCTCTCCCAGCCATGAACACTCAGATTTCTTTGTGTTCATGGGTGGGGGAACCCTGTGTGAATGACGTGGTGCACGCACCCATGGTGAGTGGGGGTACGTGCACGTCCGCCTAACACGCATCCCGACTCACCCCCCCACTCATCCCCACGCACAGAGCAACCGGGGGAAACGGTGGTTACTGTGTGGGTGTGGATGAGTGGTGGGTGAGTGGGGATGTGTGTGCAGCCGTGTGCATGACCCACGCATGCACTGGCATGCCCACGGACTCTCCACCCAGCGGAGTCATGTAAAAATATCGTGAGGAGCCACTCAAAGAAGAACAGAAGGTTGCTACCTTGTAAACAAGGTTCTTTGAGATGGCTCCGAACATTCTCACAAATACCCACCCTTCCAGCCCCGCATGGAATTCTTTTCTTATATTTCTAGAAAGGGTTGAAAGGAACTGTCATTCAGAGGGGGAGGGTTCTTTTTATACTAGAGGAGCTTGAGACCATTATGTGGTCTATTATTTGAACAGGGTGAGCATGCACAACCCAGTTGTGAGAATGTTGGGGACCATCTCAAAGAACCTTCTTTACAAGGCAGCAACCCTCTAATCAGCACATGGGGAGGAGCTGTTTATAAACAAACAGCCTTATCTCCCAGCCTGATCAAGTGTCTCGCTGCTGCTCCTGCAGCGCTCCTAGGAGGGAGAGGCAGGTGAGGGATGGGGTCTGGAGCCAGGGAGGGAAGGAAGAATCACTTACTGGGGGAGAAGCTGACTGCAGTCTGCTGCCCAGCCAGGCAAGTGCGGGCCCCCAGCTAGCCGTGGGGTCATGTGCGGCCGCACATATGGCGCATGCCTGGGGCCAGCCCTGCTGCTGGGCTCTGTGCTTGCTGGCTTTTTTTGGTGGGATTTATTTCTCCATGCAGTTGCAGCCTGTTTTGCGGGGGTTGTTGTATTTTTCTTGAGCGAATGTCCCTTGCTTAGGGATGTGCGAACGCGGTTTGGATGTTTGGAGTTCGACCTGAACTCTGTCCGGATGTCCGAACTGAACGAACCGAACTCAAAAACGGCCGAACAGTTCGGTCATGTTTGGGTGAGTTCGGATAAGTTCGGGGTCAGGAAAAACATGACTGGAAGGGGGAGGCAGCTGAGGAGCAGACTTCTTGGCACCAGGTGTGGAGACCAGGGGTGGTTCCAGAGCCAAATGATACCGATACAAAAAAACCCCTTCAAATTCGGTATTGATTTCGGTATTGATAGCGCTATTTTTGGATGTTTGGGGAACTGAATTCCGCTGAACGGAACAGGCGAACCCGAACTTGGGTTTTGAAGCAAATGGCCAAATGTCCAAACATCCGACCTGCGTTCTGTTGGCACATCCCTATCCTTGCTAGCCTGCATTTTTGTGCACTGCTTGGTTGGCTTAGTGATAAAGTGGGTGCACTCACTGCTGATGGTGAGCCGTGTTGTGTGTACACTAGTGTTGGTTATTTGTTTTTATATTTCTGCATGAAGTTGTACTTTTGGGGGGTTGTCTTCTGGAGCGATTGTCCCACTCTTGCTAGCCTGCTTTTCTGGGTAGTGTTTTGGCTGTGGGTTAAAGAACTTTGAAACAACTTTCTGAAGTTTCACGATGTTCTGTTTTTCGGTCTCCAAAGTCCAAAGGTTCAGCAAGAACACCAAATTGCCTCTGAGTACTTGGACCGACTATTTGGAACTTCGAAAACCGGTCCGAACTGGACTTATTCCCTGGCAGTGTAAGAAATGCTACACAAGTTTGTTGTGTACATTAACCAAAACAAAAAAAGTGCAGGTCAGTCTTCAGGCCTACTAATTTTATTTTTTTATTATATTTTTTATTTAGAATTTTGCTATCCCACCCCTCCTGCCACAGGAAGCTCGGGGCGGCTTACAATTTGAGAAATAAACATTAAAACAATTCAAATACAACTAAAAGGAGGACAAAAAGAAAAACAACCCCTACCCAACAACCCACTAACTCACCCATCTCTCCCGAAAAATGGCTGGTGGAACAGCCAGGTCTTACAACTTCTCCGAAAAGAGGGGAGATCTGGGGCCAAATGGGCCACCACTGGAAGGGAGTTCCAAAGTCATGGTGCAGCCACCGAGAACTAGGGCTGTAGCGGAATATCGCAGCGGTAGCTATTTCCGGCGGAAACAGTGTTTCCGCAATTAGTGGAATGGCATGGCAGAGGCTTTCATTCCGCGGTTTCATTCCGCGGTTCCGCGGTTCCGCTTATTTAATTCCGCAACTTAGTGGAATCGTGGAAACATGACATTTTTGCTATTTCCGCAATTCCGCCAGCGCCAAAAAATCACGGAATAGTGGTTTTCCGCGATTTCCGTGATTTTTCCGCGATTTTTCCGCAATTCCGCGATTTGCAAAATTCAGGCATAGCGGAACGGAATCGCGGCGCGGTAAAAGCTGCTGCCGCATCAGCCCTACCGAGAATGCCCTCCCCTGCGTGCCCCCCCCGGAAGACTCAGGGGACCTTGAGCAGGGCGCCCCCAGACGACCACAGGTGTTGGTCCAGCACCTGGGGAATGAGGCGGTCCCACATATAGGTAGGGCCTAGGCCTTTTAGGGCTTTATAGGCCAAAACTAACACCTTGAATCAGGCCCAGAAAACCACCAGCAGCCTGTGCAGAGAGCTGATCACTGGTGTAATATGCTCCCGGCGGCCCAGTCCTACCAGAAGACAGGCCGTCGCATTCTGCACCAGCTGCAGTTTCCAGGCCATCACCATGGGTAGCTTCACATAGAGTGCATTACAATAGTCCAATCTGGAGGTGATGAAAGTATGTATGATGGTGGCCAGGTCAGAGCCTGAGACAAACGTCCGAAGTCATTGCACCAGATGTAATTGGCAATAGGTACTCCTCAGCACAGCCCCCACCTGAGCATCCAGGTGGAGCTGTGTGTTGAGGATCACCCCCAGACTCCATACCTGGGGTACCAATGGAGGGCAGACTCCGCCAATAACAGGGACCACCATCTCCAGTGCCTTACCCATGAGCATCACCTCCGTCTTGTTGGGATTCAGCCTCTGTTGGTTAGTCCTCATCCAGTACCCCACAGCCGTCAAACACCGAGTAAGCACCGAGACTGCGGGGCCTGAGTCTGTTGAAAAAGAGAGATACATCTGGGTGTCATCAGCATGTGATGTGAACCTCGGTGATGTTACATCATCGAGTGGCTGCATGTATACGTTGAACAGGAGAGGGGACAAAACTGAACCCTGCGGGACTGCACACGAGAGGTTTCGGTATGATGAAAAAGACTCCCAAAGAACCACTTGCTGCATTCTACTGGTTAGGAAAGAGTGGAACCATTCGAGAGCAGTCCTGCCCCCACCCCTGCACAGTCCCATCACCAACATCTCGTGATCAACTGTATCAAATGCAGCCGAAAGATCTAATAGAACTAACAGGGTTGAATGACCCCAGTCCATTTCCCGGCCCAGACCATCCACCAAAGCCACAAGCGCAGTCTTGGTGCCATACCCCAGACAAAATCCTGACTGAAAAGGGTCCAGATAACCAATGCGGTCAAGATTTTATTGTGTTTTTATGCTGTTCGCCGCCCCAGGCTGCCGAGTTGCAAGACGGTGCGGGATAGAAATGTTTTGTAAAATAAATTTTAAAAAGATGTCCCTGGAGCTGCTGAGCCACTATCCATTCAATAACCTTCCCTAAAAAGGGAAGGTTAGAGACAGGCCGATAGCTGACAAGGGAGTCAATGTCAAGTGATGGTTTCTTGAGCAGAGGCTGAACTATTGCCTCTTTGAGACAGCCCGGCACTCTGCCCTCCCGAAGGCATTGGCCACCCCAGCCAGCAACGCCCCATTGTCTCCCAGCAAAATTTAATCAGCCAGGATTGGCAAGGATCTAATTCACAAAATGTGGCCCTAACAGCCCCAAGAACACCAACTGCATCAGCGGGTGTCACCAACTGAAATTGATCCCACAAAACCGGACAAGATGAGGCTTCCATAACCTCCAGTTCCCCATATGTATTAATAGTGGCATCGAAGTTGTGGGGAATCCGAGCTATTTTATCCACAAAATAATCCACCACCAGCAGCAGCAGTGAGCAGTAGATGACTCCACTCCAAGGCGGAGGGAAGCCGGACTGACCAACCCCTGCACCACCCAGAAAAGCTCTGCTGGACAGGATTAACAGATGATACGCGGGTAGCAAAAAAACTCCTTTTTTGCTGCCTGCATAGCTACAGCATAGGCTCGTAAACTGGCTCTATGATGAATTCTGTCAGTTTCAGCACGCGAATGACGCCACCATCGCTCCAACTGCCCCCCTTTTCACTTCAGCTCCCGCAGTTCCTCAGAGAACCAAGGAGAGCCTGTGGAGCTGTTGCCTGGGCAGCAGATGCCTAGGAGCTGTCTGATCAATGGCCTCCATCATTGATGGAACAGTCGTCAAGGTCAGAGGGAAACTCACCCAGAGCCTTCCGAAACCGATCTGGTTCCATCAGCCTCCAGGGGCCAACCATCCAAATTGGTTCTGCACTTTTCTGGGGGCAGACATGCAACAGGAGCGAGGCCTGCAGGAGGTAATGGTCCATCCATGACAAGGGTACACCTAATAACTCCCCCACTAACAGTGCACCTGCCTCAAGGCCGGTGCAAAACACAAGGTCTAAGCTATGTCTCCCCTGATGTGTCAGGCCGATAACTCTCTGGGACAGGTCCATGGTTGCCATGACAGCCATGAACTCATGCTCTGCTCCCATAAGGTCAGCGTCAGCGTGAATGTTGAAGTCCCCCAAGACTACTGACTTCGGGGACTGCAACACCACTCCCGACACCACCTCTGCCAAAGCATGTAGGGAGGCAGCTGCACAGGTAGGTGCACAGTATAGAAGCAGCACTCCCAAACTGTCACCCGCCAAATCAAACACAAGGTGAAGACCCTCAATACCTGATATGGATTGCACCAGATACCTCCTCACAGTCCAACCCTCCTTAAAAACCATGACTACAGCGCCCCCCCCCTCCCTCTGAGCATGGCGGCTGCTGCATGGAATACCCGGCTGGAACAAGGTCAGCCAAAATGGGCCCCGACTCTTTGTCCAGCCAGGTTTCCGTGATACATATGAGATCAGCGGCATGGTCCGAGATTATCTCCCTAACAGTTGTAGCCTTATTCGCCACCAATCTCTCATTTAACAGCAACAACACAGGGCTGTCCCTCCCTGACCGAGAACCACCTACCCATCTGCCTGGGGGATGTGAGCGGGACCTGTAAGAAACACCTGTCCCGTCTCATTGATCTCACCTCATCCCAATTGGGACCATATCTCCCCCAGCCCATCACAACCCCAATGGCTGCTCCCTCTCCCCCCCCCATGCCCCCCCCCAGGCTGCCTCACTCTGGCAATAATGTTTTTAGACAAGCAACTCCCTACCCATTACCCACCCATCACTCACTTATTATTCATGTTGCAGGGCTGCATTGGCACCCTATTCAGCCCTGTAACATGTATGATGGGTGAGTGATTAGTGGGTAATAGATATGGAGGCTCTTGTTTAAAAACATCCATTGACAAACAAACAGTGTATGGTATTTGGGTAATATGAATATTGAAAAAGCTATTCTGATTCAATCGTGATCTATTTATTCCAATAACCTGTTCCTTATAGTGGCCAGTGTTCCAGTTTCATTGAAGATATATGTTTGAAATACACAGAAAAGAGATGCGTCAGATGTTGAAGTACCACTAACACAGGTCACCTGGGGGTTACCACACAGTTGATCCATTCAGACGTCACAAAGATACCACCCCAGGATAACCCTAAAGCAACCCCATAGTGTTGCTGCAGGGGCCCAGTGGAGTTGTATGAATGTACCGCAGGTTATCCTCCCACCCCACAAAAATGCCTTCTGGCTATGAAGTGGGCTTGTTCACTGTAACTGATCCATCTTATCACCAACTGTACGTTCGGCACTTGGCATGCATCACCAATGAATCAGCAGCTATTGGCAGTCGCGCTGTTGTGCAGAGACAGCACACATGTATTTGACTGGTACTTGCTGGATGGCTAGCGGTAGCCAGATGCCATCTACTGTACAATTTTCAGAGTCACCTTTGATCTTTCCCAGTTATGATCTCTTCCATTTCATGGTGTGGTATTTTCATCAGGAAAATTCAACAGAGCAGCTTCTTAAAAGACAATACAGCACTAGCTGCAAAAAGAAATTCCTTTCTTTGTTTGTAACAATGTTCCCAAAAAGACTGACTGGAAAGGCATTTTGATTGAGTAATGGATAGCAGGCAACCGCTATTGTTGTCAAAGAGATGATTCCTTAGTTAATAGCTGAACAGTGCTTGGAAGAGGTAACGTGTCATATCAATGCTAAGTATTATTGCTGTTGTTATTCGTTTCTCAATAGGATGTGGAGAAGGTATGTCTTTGATGGTATTCTCCCTTTGGACTTTAGTTCTAACATGGCTGCAACAAATGGGGATGTGCACAAGGCTCTCTAGCAGTGACGCTTTTAAATGAGTGAAATTTCAAAAGATTAGTGGTGAGATTTTAAATGTCTCATTGAAACTCATTGCAAAATGCTTGATCGTAAAAGTGAGTCATTTAACAAGTGTCTGGAAATTATGCCAAGACGAGATTCTTAAGCGGGTGAAACTTTACAACAACATAGAAAATACTGATATTTGTTGAATTCCAAAATTTAGATAGGCATGCAGGTATCATGAATATTAATGTCCTATCCGTTCTGTTCTTTGTACAAAAAAAGAGTGGCAGATGTGGAAAATCCTACACAAATTTTCGTGTAGCATGATCTGTGAGAAGAACTCCTGATTTCTATTGTACATTAATACAACAAAATGTATTCTGCTTTGCACAAGTCCAACACAGTGCTTGTTGTCGGCGCACCCAATGAGACACGGAGACATTATTTGGTTTAAAACTGGCCGCATTCTTTATTTTCAATAACCTGAGAGGCCGGTGGGGAAAATTGCCCGGCAATTTCGGGTCCAGTATGCTAGCTAATAAATAACCTTATAACTTGGCACTGGCGTGGATGTGCCCTCCAGCGTCAGTGCCATTCAAACAGTTCCCCCTTCGACAACACGAAGGCTCTGGCCGAAAAACTGGGGGAACAAGCCCAACCATGGGCACGAGCCAGAAGGTAAGTGGCTTCCGGTCCGGTGGACAGCGCATGCCCTTTCCGGCCATTCCAAAACCACTCCTCCCAGGGTCATGACCCCAGCGTGCGCTGCGCCCCGCATCACGCTGGGTATCACCTCCCCATCTCTTAAGGAGATGTCTCATCCTATCCTACTTATTCCTATTTACCTACAATCGCATACTGGACCCCTGCCACGAAGGGGGAGGCAGCACTGCCGTACCCCGCCTCCCCACTGCCTCTCAAATCAACGACCCCAAATGTTGGGCCAACGCTCGGACATAAATCACATTGCCCGAATCAGAGAGATGAACCCCATCATCTCTAAATAAATCCGTCCTACCCCTGACCAATCCAGGGTGCATAATCACTGAACCACCCATGCTACAAACCCATTTGGCTAATTCCTTACTAACAGTGCGTCTGGTTCTATCTACTCTACCCGATTTAATTGCCTTATCCCAATGTCTCCTAGGAACCCAACTTGTCCACACTATGTGTAGACCCGGAAACCAACGTTTAACTAGTACTAAATCCTCTTTAACCTGTATAATTAAATTAACTCCTTTACGTTGGGGGAGGTCATTTTCTCCTAAATGAACAACTAATACTTGTGGTGCTGAGGCTCCTCTCAAGGCATGTAACGTAGGTAGTAGCTGGTTCCACTTCATTCCACTCTTCCCCAGCCACCGTATTACCAATTTGTCGTGAAACCCTAACTGGTTCCCCCACTGGCTCGTTCTTGCGGCCTTCTCGGCCCAGCGTACCAGGCTGTGTCCTATAATCCATACCACCCTCTTCGGGTGTATGCTAGTGTAGGATCCTATGGGAAAAGAAAAAAGGGGGGGGGATTACTGGCTGTGATATGGTCGAATGTATCTCCTGTAAGCTTTTGATCTCCATCTCCCGACTGCCTTAATTGTCTTGACTGGTAACCCAGCGGCAGCAGCTGTGGTGGCTGCTCCGATTCTAAATGAGTGGGACCTAAATGTCTCAGGGTTGAGGCCGCCTCTGGCCAAAGCAGCTTTCATAACTGCAGTAAATTGATAACAGGTCAGGGGCTTTCCGTCATGGTGTATAAATAACGTGCCGGGGATGGGAGGGCGAATTTTCCAATACTTCCGCATCTGCCCCACAGGACATACATCCTTATTATCACATTGGTATAAGTTCACCTTTTGCCCCTTTTTACGTTGGTCAGTTTTTGAATACCTAAGGTGCAACTCAAGCCCCCGAACATTCCATCTAACATCCTGTAACCCTAGGGCCCGTCCCGAGGTGTCCTTCCCAGATGCGGGGACCACTTCACTAATGCGGAAGCCTCCAAAAAACGTTACCACGTACACCGTGGTAAACAGCTGCCTTTCATACTCGTCCCGACAAATACCCGTGAGAGACCCAATCAATTGCATCAAAACGGGTGGTGTTATTGGCGACCTAGGAACTGTGGTGACTACTGCTGTCCTCGTCCAACTTTCAAACATCCGTTTGAGAAAGAAACCTTTGTCTGGGGACGGGAATCCGTTAAGTCTGCTGAAAAACACTAATGCCGATACCTTGCCACTAATAGTACCCACAGCTAAGCCTTTATCATGGAGCTCCATTGTAAATTGGATTACCTGCTCTTCTGTAATAGGGAATGCCATCCCCATGCCCTTTCTTACTCTAAATTGCTGGAACTCCTTAAATGCTCTGTGGTAGGCAACCTGTGTTCTGGGGGCCAGTGATCCCTTTATGATGGCCTGCATATCTATTTCCCAAGGTTCCATACACCTGCTGGTAGCGGATCCGGCCACTCTCTGGCCGCCGGCGCCAGTTCCCGGAACCGTTTCATCTGAAACCGAGAAAGGGCGTCGGCTATGCCATTGTTGATGCCTGGCACATGTCGGGCAGAGAACAAGATATTTTTTCTCAGACAGAGGCCTACAAATACCCGTACCAGAGCCATCACCCTCCCGGAGCGGGATGACAGGGTGTTGACAACATGTACCACTGCCATGTTGTCGCACCAAAACAACACCGTTCGGTTGGCAAATTGCTCCCCCCACAATACGACAGCCACCACCATCGGGAAAAATTCTAGGAAGGTGAGGTCTCTGGTAACACCTGTCTCTTGCCATTCCTTCGGCCATGGGGAAGCACACCATTGGCCCCGAAGATACACCCCAAAGCCAGCCCCTCCTGCTGAATCTGAGTGTACCTGCAGGTCAGCCTGCAGCCGTAGCTCCTCCCTCCAAAAGCTAACTCCGTTATATTCCTGGAGAAATTTCAGCCAGGTCTCCAAATCTTCCTTCATGTCTTGTGTTACCCGAACCCTGTAGTGGGGGGGTAATTCACCTCCTAGCTTTCCATATAGTCTGGAAAGAAATGCTCTTCCTGGAGCGATCACCCGGCATGCAAAATTGAGACTCCCGACCAAGGACTGCAAGGCCTTCACTGTTATTTTCTTTAATGCCATGCATTCCCGGATTTTGTTTCGAATGCCCTCCAATTTATCTGCCGGGAGTCTGGATAATTTTGATTCAGTGTCCAATTCAATCCCTAAATACGTGATGATTGTACTTGGTCCCTCAGTTTTCTCTGGTGCCAATGGTATCCCCAATTCCTCTGCCATCCTCTGAAATGCGCTTAATGCATCTGCACACTGGTGTCCTTTTGGCGGGCCAATTAACAAAAAATCATCTAAGTATTTAGTTATCTCTACCGTTCGTGAACGCTGCCTAAATATCCACTCAACCAGTGAACTAAATCTTTCAAATGCAGAGCATGATATGGAACACGCCATAGGCATAGCCATATCGTAATAGTACTTTCCTTCAAAATAGAAACCCAAGAGGTGAAAACTACTGGGGTGGACTGGCAGCAGGTGAAAAGCGGACTTAATGTCGCACTTAGCCATTATTGCACCCCCTCCCATGGCCCTTGCCTTCTTTACAGTGTCATCAAACGACGCATATTTAATGGTAGTCAATTCCCTTGGTATGGTGTCATTTACTGATCCTCCCCTGGGGTGGGATAAATGGTGGATCATCCGGAATTCGCCCGGTGTCTTCTTTGGCACTTTACCAAGGGGGGAAACCACAAGATTGGCCATGGGAGGGGCAGCAAATGGGCCTGCCACCCTCCCTTCCTCGACTTTCTTCCTAATCTTTTTGCGGACAACTTTTTCCTGACCTTCAATAGATTTTAAATTACAGGCCACACTAATCTGGTATACTGGGCCTGCGTGGATGATGAAACCGTTCTTAAAGCCTTGCACTACGTAATTAACCTCGGATCTTACTGGGTGCCCTTCTAAAGCCTCTTCTAACTTCTTAGTTCGAACTGGAGTCGGTCCCCTTCTGAGGACGGGATGCTGCTGGGCTACTCTGCCCCATTTCCTGATTTCCTCCCCCTTGTCCAAAATGTCCCTGTCCCCCTCTCTGTCTAGGGCGAGGGCACATGGTTTCTGGGTGACTCCCCCAGCAATTAGTGCAGGAGTGATGAAATTTGCAGACCGGCCATGTACAGCGCCTGCCCTTGTTGTAATCCCAGCATGGCCCTGTGGGGTTCTGCCCTGATCTTTGGGTGTCCCCCCAAAATGGCTCATTCGCGGGTGCAACCCCACCCCATACTAGCGGATGTCCACTGTCTGCCCGTGGGGCATTTGTGGCATCTATCATACTTTCTAACCACAAATCGGCGGCATACTTATCCCATTGCAACCCGGGGGTGTTTGCTGCTCTATGGTGAAAAGCTTCGTCATAGCAAAGCCATGATCCTAAAGGGCCTGTGCCATGTGCTCGCCGGACTATATCTGTGTATTTATGCAGCTCCAAACCCCGTCCTGGTTCTTTCTGCATAATCACCCCCATGTAAATAGCGTACGCTGACGTCCAATTGTCCCAATTTCTATCCGCCTTGGGCCGCCTGAATTTTTCCTTATCCTTTCCCTCTAGCTGCTCAGAGTGGTCCAATATTGGATCGCTGAACAGTAGTGCGAAAAGATCCACATATTCACCCCGCCAGATTTTTTCTTTCGTTGCTTGGGTTAGATGTGACCCGAATGGGGCAGAAACCTCTGTTATTGGACCGCCAGGTGGGTGGACTGTGACTTCAGGGGCCGGCTGGTCCGCTGGATGGGACACTGATGTGGCCTCTTTTCCTGCTAGTGAAGTGTGGTGGGCGACAGCCCCAGAGGCACCTGCCTCTGCCACTTCCCTTTGGCTGAGCTGAGCTGCTCTCGCAGTCCCAGGGAGTGCGGCACCACCCACATCCATTCCCCGTCTAACATCCGCAATTGCGGGCTAGGGTTGTTTGGCGAGGGTCCTCCCACCGTTCCCTGAACTCCTTCTCTGTCCACCCCTGACTCCGGTATTAAAGATCCCCCTATTGCCCTACTGGTCCCTTGCTCTGAGGCAACGTTAACCGGGGCCACAGTTGCACTCTGGCCTTGCTCAACTCCTCCCACTGACCCACCTGAATTCGGCGCTCCTCGGCCCTGGTCAGCCGATCCCGTTCCTGGGTTAGGTTGAGTCCGCTGTCATTGGCACTCCTGTTCTAGTCTTGTGATTCATCTTTTCAAATCCCCATCTCTTGGGCACTCAGTATCGGACGATTCATCACGTCTCCTCCGTGTAGCTGGTGGCTCTCCCTCTCACTCTGTAACACATACTCCAAAAGGGCTTTCTTGCCCCTGGGGTGGGGCAGTCCTCGCATAGGGGAGGAGACCCCTGTTCCACTCTGCCTCCCGTTCCAACTGCCAATGGTAATCACCCCAGCCAGGTACCCCAACTGGGTCTTGTGCCAGTGATCTTGGAGGAAACCTTCCTCCTCCCCTGGGTGGGAGGTTAACCCATCCCTCCTCCCCTGCACTTGGCGGCCCGTTAGCCCACTCGTGCCCCCTTGATTGTCCAGGGGTTGAGGGCAGGACATGTCCTGTCCTGAGCCATTGTCTCGTGCAGGGGGCAGGCTCTCTACCGGGCCCTCCACATGACCTTCACGGGCCATGGAGGCCCTTTATTCCTCCCACTGCCTGGAGGTTCCCTCATCTGCTTCCCAGTTTCCTGTGAGCCCAAGCCCCCTCTCAGCCCCCTCTCTATAGCGGGCTGGGAGATTGATCACTCTATTCCCCCTTTGGGTGGGCTGCTGCCTGCTTACCATCCCCCCTTGTGGGGGCTGGGCCTCATCCTGCCCACTGCTCAAAAGGACTTGACTACCCCCCCCCGCCCAACCTGGTCCGCATTGTGGCTTCCTGCCCTGCACTCACCCGGCAGAGGGAGGCCCTGCGCCCTCAAGAGGGCTTCACAGGCCACCAGCCACTCAGACAGTTCTGCCCTTGTCGGGTCCTGTCCCCACTTTCTCTGCTGCTGAGCCCTGGCCTGTTTTCCTGCTGCTCTGCTTGCCCCCTCTTTGGGCACCTTCTTTTTGTTGCGGCCCATCTCGCCGCTCCATGCACGTGGCAATCTGGGAGGCCTAGTTCAACAGCAAGCCGATCTTGCTGCTGACTCGTTGAAACTCTGGGGCTGAATGCAGGCTCTCCTCTGTCATTGCCCCCTCCCTGCCTGAAAGGGGCGGGGCCACGCTCAAAGCTCGGGTTCCACTGCACTCAATCTTCCCAGCAACAGGGCGTACCACTGATGAGCATGATAGCATGCTCAACAGCGCGACTCAGATCTTTAATCACCGCCCACCCCCGTGCTCATTCCCTGAAGGGGGTGGGGCTTGACAAATGCCCCATCGCCATCATTTCAGCGGCAAAGGGGACTTCTCATTAACACTTTATTGGAGGTACGTATCTCCAAACACACTTTAACTTCCCCTGTGTTCCCACAAGTGGGGGGGTGGGGAGATAAAGGGAAGGCAAATTACCACTCCAAGTGGAAAGGAAAGCACACACTGTGGGAGGCATTCTCATTTGTACTGGAGAATGGGAGGGAGGGAGAAAGAGAAGTCCCTGGTCAGTCTGCTACTATCCCAACAATCCTCCCTCCATCAGTGTTTATGTGAGAAGGAAACAAATATCATTTTCCCTCAATGACTATCTGTTATTCTAGCTCCCCCTTCTGGCCATTCCTTGCAGTTCCAATCAGCAAAATCTGCTTGTGGGAACAGAAAAGGGAAAAAAGCTACTCCAGAAAGGCTCCTCCTGACTACCTACACTTGCTCATGAGAGCCAGACTCAGAATAAAGGTGTACTGGAAATCTCGTCCTTTATCAGTTTCTTGTTGTGTGCAGCTGCAAGAAGTGATTCAAGGCAGTATGGTGTTTGGACTACTACAAGTGTTCATAATTTAGGAATGCTGAGTTCCACTTCTAACTTCGTACCTGATTTTCTGTGTGATTTTTGATTGAGTCACAAGCTGTCATTTTATTTTAACCTGTTTGTTAAATGAATGTAAGAATAAGATATGCCATGATGAGGCTTAATTCAAAGTTGTAGAGTCTTAGGTTCCTTGAATAAAGGAGCTGGATAAGTGGATCTGAACAAAATATTTCAAATATCTTTGCAAACTCTGAACCGCTTTTTAATCTCATCTATGGGTGAAACAAGAAGTTAAATTGCTGCTGATTATTTCTTGCTGTGCTGAGCACCGGGACTGAGATCTTGTTGGGATCTTGGTCCTGGTGCAAGTTCTCAGAAACATTATTTTAAAAAAAAAAAATCATGCATGTGCAAAATGGCTATCAGGCTGTTTTATGCATCCACAAAATGGCCACTGCCCTTAAACAAAATGGCACCGGGATTTTGATGAGATTTCTTGCTTTTCCACTATCTCATTTCCACCCTAGTATCACCTTTGCACCTCTTTTGAATTCTTTTTTCCAAAGCACTTGTACAAAGGGGCATTGAAAACAGGTGAGGAATGGCTCATTTTTGTTTGTAAAATATATTCCTGTGCAGACAGCCAGCACCAGGCTTATATGTCTCTTAAAGGGTGAATTTTATCCAGTAGACACACCAATATTCACATGCAGGCACATTCATAACTGGTTTGCTGTTTGCACTGTGAAGGTTTACCCTCGCTCTAGAAAGAGTTTCATCCAATCAGCAGACAGGGTCACAGTGATCCCTTGAAGGATCAGCCCCCTTTGGGCTGGAGTTGAGTCATTGCAAAATGCAGCCCTGGGTCAGCAGAGCGTGGGCAGGCCCCTTTAAGAAGCCCCAGTCGGGCTGGGCGAGTACAGTAGACTAGTCCCTAGGCCTGGAAAGGCTGAGCTGAGCCCTCAATCTGGGAGATGAGAGGCAGGCAGGATGGTGAGCTGTGCTTCCCAGGGGCTGAAGTTGGGAGCCAGGCAGCCTGCCCCTGAGAAGAATCTGGCTGGGAGGTATATGTATAGATTGTTTGGAAGCTGGCTCTGAGGGGATTGTGCCTGACTAGGGGGACCTATGTTGTAAGGGCACATAGAGACCCATGTAGCGGACGGCTTATTGGAACTGTTGATTAGCTGCTGGGTGAGCACTGTAAATAAAGGATGCTTTGAGGGAAAGATCATGCATGGGCTGGGTCGCTGGGGACTGGATCCTGTGAAGACACCCTCCCCCCTCTCAGACCCAGCTCTGTTACAGGCAGGGCCCGAGTTTCTACCTCACTTTAGTGGTTAAGGTATTTCTAACAATCGGGCCTTTAGTCACTCAGGTCAAAATGTTCATATTCACCCAAGTCCTAATGAATGCCATTAAGATTTCATAGCCTAGTAGGACAATTCTCCACCATATGGAGCAAGGTAGGGTGGGACAGGGTGTTATAAAATAATAATAATAATAATAATAATAATAATTATTATTATTATTATTATTATTATTATTATTATATTAAAGTCACTTTTAAAAATCTGGGGTAGGCCCAGTGAAATAACTATGACCCAAATGTTGTGGGGGGGTGATATGGCTCTCAGATGCTCTGCCCCCTTGTGTCCCAATCTCAGACAAAGCTATTCCACTTCCTCTCTTCCTGCCCTTCAGTCCACTCCCCTCCCTGCCTTTGCCCACCGTTCTTTCATCTACAGCTTCAGCTCCCTCTCTACTGGTCCTCTCCAATCCCCTTCCTCCCCCTCCACACACACAGGCTTTCTAGAGAGAAGCTGTTGCAGAGGTCCACAACAGCAGCTCCATCTCATGACCCAACTTCCCTGTGACAGCATCTTCTATCTGCCACAGCTGACTCCTCCCACATCATCAAGGTGCAGCCTACAGTTGTCCCATGTGGCTTTGGCCTCACCCCCTTCTTGTGGGTGCCATTTTGAATAGCACACCTTTGCCTGCAAGTTATGCAGAGAGCACGGGGGGACATTTACTCAATCGCCGATGTTGAGGGGCTTATGGGTGTTATCCCCAAATGAAAAATTGGGAAGGGGGAGGGAATCACATTTCTTTTGTCCTAACCTAAAGAATGCTCGTGCTTCGGTTGCAACACCAAATGCTGAAATGTTTACAAGAGCAGGTTGCGGCTAACAAGTACAGACGCAATACCACTTTATTCTCAGGTAATATTTATTATCCTCAATAATCATTTTATTTATATAGCACCCACTCACTGAATAGCAGTTGGAGTACTTCACAAAATAAATATAAAATAACCCTAAAGACCATTTTAAAACAGTTTAAAAGGGAAAAGACAAAATACATTCATGGAAACCAACTGTGGATTCTCTAAAAGCACCAGGAGAATTTTTTTTTAATTTTTTTTTGTAAATGTCTTCAGGTTCTTTTTGAAGGTCATGAGGGAGGAACTAAGACAAATATCTGGAAGGAGCGAGTTCTACAGGGAAGGGAATGGAATCAATTATCTAGGTAAATTCTATCAGCCAGACAGGGACAGCTGATTTAGCCCCTCGCTGAGCTTCACGTTTGCACAACTACAGCCAGCTCTGAGGTGGTTGTGTGAAGTCTTGTGATGAAAAGATGATGGAAGCTTCAGGCCAGGCCTCTCAGCTCTTCCCTGCCTTTCTCTTCCTTCCCCTCCCCTTTCTCTTCTTGTTTGCTCCAACCCCAGTATTTCCCTACCTGTTTTTTCTTTCCTATCTCTGATAGCTCACAATCCCCTGTGCAGTCTCCTCCTGCTTGTCTGGAGCATAGAGTCAAGGAAACTGTCTGCCATCCTCTCATGAGACTAGGACTCTGAAGCACATGACCCTAGGTGGCTGCTTCAGTTTGGCCTTAAAGTCAGCCCCAAGCACAACAAAACATTCAGCTGATCTCAGCTGACTTTGGCCACACTGAAAGAGTTTGTTTGCCACCCTTTCTTAAACAAACACACACAAAGGCAGTTAAGCTACACTGGATAATGGACAATGCATCCTCTTCCCAATTAATTTGTCTATTTTAATTCTATCTGATCTGGTATCTGACTTATTTAACACTCCAGGCCTGAGTTAATAATGTCTTTAGGGAACTGGCCGTTGCATTGATGTTAAACCATCTTATTTGGAGAAGTAAATGAGGACAAGATCTCTTTTTATACTTGGGGGCCTTGGTAATAAGTTGCAGTAGTGTACATTCTCCCTATTAGCCTTAATAGGATTAGTTTTGGTATTATCAAACAAGCAATTAGCACCTGAAGATATGATCACAGATGCTATCAAAGAGGAAGAGGAGCTCAATTTTGTACAGAAGCTCAGCTTAGATTTTCATAACTGAAACAGCAGTATAAAGTTAGCTATACTGTGTACAGTGATGACCTGATATTTATATTTCTAGCTGCAGCTTGTTAAGTCATCATAAAACAATGCAATCACCATGAATAATAGTTACATTCTTAGATTAAAAAAATCTTCTGTTTAAGAGAGGAGTTAAGCCTCTTACAAATTCACCCATGCGCCAAAAAGCATGGAAATTGTAAGCTAAGGCTACTGCCTTAACATGGGTGTCATGTAAACAGTAAAGATGTTGTACAGTCTCACATATTTAATTGTGCTCGCTTAAAACTTAGGCTCCATTCATTCACACATTGTCTTGGTCTTTCAGCCCCAGTCCTCTTCCTCTGCAGGTTGGGGGCAACAACCTTCTCCCTCACCCAACATTAGGTGATTGATCTCTGTCTCCGCTATGACCACAATTTCTCCTTCATTTATAGCTTCTTTCTCAGGCAGAAGCTCAAGTGCATTTGCTCACTGCACAGGAGATTAAGGGTAGGTGAATATTTGTCCTAGTATGTCATGCTCTGGAGTGCCATACTGTATTGTGGGTGTGGGAGAACTGATGGTAATACGGCTGCTTACAATCAGATTCCCCTACTTCTGCACAAACGCTCCTTCATTCCATAGCCCCTCTTGCTCAGTATTCACAAAAATAATCCTGATGTGGACTGGACTCAATACAGTTGTTTGTTTTGGAACTGCCTTTCTTGCCACATATGTTAAGTGTATTACAAGAGCCAGGGTGGTGTGGGGGATAAGGTGCTGGACTTGGACCTGGGAAACCAGGGTTCATCCTGTCATTGCCATGAACTCACTGGGTGACCTTGGGCAAATCACATCCTCTCAGCCTCAGTTCCCCATCTGTAAAAAAATAATAATTACAAAATGGGGATATGTATGTCTGCCTTCTCCTGTGTCCATCTTACATTGTAAAACCACTGGGCAAGGAACCTGTCTTTGAACATCTGTGATTGTAAAGTGCTGTGTACACCTAGTAGCGCTATAGAAACAATTAGTAGTAATAGTACCATTGCTACAAAGTAGCAATTGCTCTCACCTCAGAAGTCCTTCTTTTCCAGTAAATCTAAAGGTATGTGGGTGATCACTCTTGAGCAATAATTGTAGACACAACATTTGTCGACGCACCCCAATGAGACACAGAGACAGTGTTTGGTTCAAAATCTGGCCGCACTCATTTATTTAACTTAATGACTTTAACGATCGGTGGGCAATTGCCTCAAGCAATTCGGGTCCAGTATGCCAACTTACTAACATAACTTATTAACACGGTTGTGCCCGGATGTGCCCTCTGTTGGCAGTCTGATAACCTAGAACATCCCCTCCTTTGTCAGGAACCTGGCCGAAGGGGGGCGGGGGGGACAAGCCCAACTGTGGGATCGAGTACGAAGCTAAGTGCCCGCAAGGCCCGAAGACAGCACACATCTTTGCAGAGCCTGCTAAGACCTCACTCCCAGGGAAGTGCCCCCAGTGCATGCTGCACCCCGCATTACACTGTACGTCCTTTCCCCACCTCTTAGGGAGATGACTCATAATTATCCTAATACCTTACCTATTAATCCTATGATGGCATACTGGACCCCTGCCACAAAGGGGCGGACGTACCAAAACGCCCCGACTCCCACCGACTAGTCATCAAACAAACTCCCTAGGTGACTTGCCAATGCTGCCAAGTACATCTCGTTTCCCATTTTGGATAGATGCACTCCATCCTTCCTATATAATTCCGGTCTAGTGTGCACTATCCCCAAATGCCTAATAATAGTCCCCCCAATACTTTTTAGCCACTTGGCAACCTCTCTATTAACATTCCTTCTTGCCTTGTCCACCCTCCCTGGTTGACGTGCCCTCTCCCATCTAATTCTGTGTACCCATTCTATCCAAACTATGCAAACTCCCTTGAACCAGTCCTTAACTGTTAACAAATCCTGCTTTATGTTTATAACTAAATTAATCCCTTTTCTAGCCAGCAGATTATTCTCTCCAAGGTGTATCACCAATAGGTCAGGTGGCGGAGGTTCTGCCGTTCTTCGGAGCATTGGTAGGAGTTGTGTCCAACGCATCTCACTCCTACCCATCCATTTTATTTGAGCTTTTTCATGCAGACCCAGGTGCACACCCCATGAGGATGTTGCAGCTGCTGCGTCCACCCACTGAACAAGGCTATGGCCGATGAGCCACACCACCTGCCGTGAAGTCTTCGTTGGTATGTGGCCTAATGGAAACAAGACAAAATTGAATTAGAAACGACACGGCCTGACATATTTCTTGTACACCGCCACCTTCCCACTGCCATGACTGCGGTCTCCAGCAGACCTGCTGCTGCCGGCACCATAACTGCCCCTATCCGGAAAGAGTGGGAACCAAATTCTAGATGGGGGGAGGCCCTCATTCTTCAGGGCTCCTCGGAGTACCGACGTCAACTGGTAACTCATGACTACTGCCCCACTCCAGTGAATGAACAGCTCACCCTGCACTGCCAGTCTTAACCCTATGTAACGTTTCCCTTGCTCATATGGGCATATAGCCACTGGGCCTCCTCTGAAAAGCTCAACTGTGTGCCCCCGACGTCTATGATCCGTTTTTGAGCACTGGAGCCTTATTCGTAGTCTGTCAACCCCCACCTGGAAATCAAGTATTCCCACCGCTCGGGCAGAAGTATCTCTTGAGGAGCTGCATACCAATTCACTAATCCTAAAAACCCCGAAGTACATCATAACAAATATTGTTGTAAACAGTTGAACTTCATAAACATCATAGCAAACCTCGTTAAGGGACCCCACTATCTGGAGCAGGATCGGCGTTGTTATCGGGGCCCGAGGCCCGTGTTGCGCTGTCGTGGTCTGGACCTAGACCAGGCCTCCAACATGTGCTTTATATAAAAACCATTGTCGGGGGGCGGAAAACCCTTCAGCCTGCTGACAAAGGTCAGAGCCGCAAGTTTTCCGGCTATAGTATCGCTTGCTAATCCTTTCCGTCGCAAGGTTTGTGCAAACTGAATGACTTCCGTCTCGGTTATGGGGAACCCCAACCCCCATCCCTTACCTGCCCTAAATTCCTGAAATTCGCAGTAAGCCCTACCGTACGTGGCCTGGATTCTAGGGGCCAGTGATCCTTGTACGGTGCTTTGAAGCTCTACTTGCCAAGGCTCCATATTCCCGGTGGCATGGGATCCGGGTCTGCCTTGGTGCCTGGTGCCAGCTACCGGAAATGCCCCATCTGGAACCAAGACAATGAATCAGCGTTGCTGTTGTTGATTCCTGGGATGGGACGTGCTAGAAACATAATGTTGTTTCGTAAACATTCCAAGACTAACGGCCGAACCAATCCCATAACCCTTGGTGATCGGGATGACAGTGAATTCACTACGTGGACAACTGAAGAGTTGTCGCACCAGAAAACAACCGTCCGATTGCAAAATCCCTATACCACAGCAGCACTGCCACCACAATGGGGAAAAGTTCTAAAAAGGTAAGATCCCTGGTGATCCCTTTGGAGTGCCACTCAATTGGCCATGGGGCTGCGCACCAATGGTTCCGGAATTAGACTCCGAACCCAGCCCCACCCGTCGCATCAGATTGGACTTGCAGGTCATTCTGAAGGAGCCATTGCTCCCTCCAAAAGCTGACACCATTGTACTCCTCTAAAAATTCTAGCCACACCTGGAGGTCCTGACGCATTTCCTGGTGACCCTTATGCGGTAGTGAGGGGGCAAATCCCCTTTCAGCTTTTCGTATAATCGGGGCAAAAATGTCCGCCCTGGGACAACTACTTGACAGGCGAAATTTAGCGTTCCCACCAATTATTGCAAATTCCTGACGGTAACCTTCCGGACCCCCATGCACTCCTTGGTCTTGTCCCTGATCCCTACTAATTTATCTTTGGGAAACCTCAATGTCATCATTTCTGTGTCGAGCGCTATCCCCAAATATGTGATCCTTGTCATTGGCCCTTCTGTTTTTTCAGGCGCCAAGGGAACGCCGACCTCCCCTGCAATTTCCTTAAATAATTGCAAGGCAGCCGCACATTCCCCAGACCGGGGACGGCCTATTATCAAAAAACATCCAAATATTTTGATACCGCACCCCCTTTTAGTCTTTTACTAAATATCCACGCAATCAGGGTACTGAAGTGCTCGAACACGGAACACGAGATCGAACAACCCATCGGCATGGCTCTGTTATAATAATACCTTCCCTGGAATTGAAAACCCAAAAGATGAAAACTATTGGGATGCACTGGCAGCAAATGAAATGCTGATTTAACTTCACATTTTGCCAAGAGGGTTCCTTTGCCTCTTGCCCTTACTTTGTCTACTGCCTCGTCAAAGGATGCATATTTCATTGTCGTCAATTCCCGGGGAATAGCATCGTTCACTGAGCCGCCACGGGGTTGTGATAAGTGGTGAATAAGTCAAAATTCCCCTTTTTGCTTATTTGGGGACAATTCCCAATGGGGACACTACCAAATTGTCCATGGGGGATGGACAAATGAGCCTGCTATCCTTCCTTCCGCAAGCTCCTTTTCTAACTTTGCTTTTACTAACCCTTCCATGCCCACTGTAGATTTTAAATTACAAACTTTTCCTTGCTGCTGCATAGGACCTGCCGGTTTAACAAACCCAACTTTGAAACCCATAACCATATAACTGATTTCTTGCCTGTTCGGGTGTCCCCGCAATGCCCACTCCAATCGCTCAGTTTTGACTGGGGTCGGATCCCTTAGGAGTATGTGCTCCCACCTGGGGGCCTTGCTCCCCTTTTCCACTTCCTCCCGCATAGCTATATGTTGTTTTTCCACTTTTCTGCTTGGGCCTAGGGCAGTGCATATTTGGGTGACCTCCCCCACAGTTCAAGCAACTATGCCTTAACCTGCACACTGTCCTATTACATCTACCCCCTTTGTTAAAATCCCAACATGGGCTGGGGTTTCCTTGACTGTCTCTTCTGTAGTCACCCCGAAAAGACTCACTCCCCCAGGCGACACTCCCCCCCCGTACTAACAGATGTCCACTATCCGCCCTAGGGGCCCTTGTGATGTCGACCATGCACTCCAGCCAAAGGTCGGGAACGAGGGCATCGCAGCGCAACCCTGGAGTTGTGGCTGCTCTGTGCTGGAATGCCTCATCATATCTTAAACATGCCCCCACTGGTCCTGTTCCATAGGCATGCCGGATTATGTCAGCATACTTCTGTAACTCCAAGCCTCTTTTGGGGTCTGCCTGGAGTATGACGCCCATATATACTGCGAAGACAGCAGTCCAATTAGCCAAATTCCTGTCTGCCTTTGGGTGCTTAAATTTTTATTTTTCCTTGCCTTCTTCCGGCTTCAAGTGATCCACAATTGGATCGCTAAACAGGAGGGCATAAATGCCTACGTATTCCTCTTTTAAGATCTTTTCTTTCACTGTAGGGAGGAGATGTGCCCCAAAGGGGGCGGCCACACCAGAGATAGCGCCCCCGGGTGGGAAAGATATGGCCTGTATTCCAGTCGTGGACTTCCCCATGACTTGTACCTCCGTCCCTTTTCCTTGGCCTCTCGGTGACTCTAACCTTTGTGAACTGGTTTCGGCTCCCCCATTCCCTTGGGTCTGCCTCATTGGGGAACTAAGTGGTGGGACCGCTGGGGTCATCCATACCCCTGCCCCATTCCAGAAAGTCAATTGTGGCCCCGTACTCTGAGGGGCCATCCCTTGTGTTGTCCCTGCAACCCCTTCTTGTGTGTTACCAATTGAGGCCCCCTGTGTGGGCGTGACCAACTCCCTTCCAACTCTCAACCCCACCTCACCTTGTGCTACCCCCGGTGGCAGTAAAGGGGGATTTTGCAGACTGACTGGAATCTCCCCTGCAGGCGCATGGGGCTGTCCCCTGAGCTCCCTCTAGATGGCCAGTATTCTTCTCCAAATGTCCTCATCGGTAATGCCCTCCTCTCTGGTTGTCTTCTCTGTCCTCCTTCTACTGGCCGGGGGGGCCTTCTTCGCCCTGCAATGACATTGCTTGCCCTGGCCCTGTAGGCCTCGAGGCATGTCCAGCCAGATTGGGCCTCGCTCCCTGTTGTACCACCATGGGCCATCAGGGGGCCTGCTGGTAGTACTGCGTCAGCCCTGGGACCCCATATGGATCTAACAGGGGCAGAGGCTCCAATGGTGTCTCTTGGCCAACTCTGACCCCCAAGAACACCGACTGGGGAAGAGGGCCCAGACCTAGTGGCAGTTCTGTAGCCCTTGCCCCCCCACCGCGGGAACCCTCGAGCCCTCCTTGTTCAATGACTGGTAATGCCGCAGGGATCCCCTGCTCTCCCAATCCTGGAGCCGTGCGTACTTGTGGCAGCCTCTGCGGTCTGTTCCCAGGCCCTCCCTCTGATTCGGACCTGTACCAGGCTGGGGGTACCACGACCCTCCTGCCTCTCCCCAGCTCCACGTTAGCTGAGGCATTAACTTCCCCCGCACTCCCATACTGGGTGGGCTCAGCCGGGGGATTGGGGGCTGTCCCTGGTCAGGAGGCCTGACTTGTTCTCCCTGGTCTGGCTCCCATTCCCCCTTCCCGTGTGACTCCCGATTGTGGCGGGTTGCCCTCAGGCCCTCATTAGGGCCTCGCATTCTTCTAAGCGCGCGAGCATCATGGCCCTGCTCAGGGGGGGTTCCCCCAACTGTGACACACACCCCTGCCGCCACATTCCCGCACTCACCCTCGGCCCGCTCCTGGGGCCGAGCCGCATCCCTTGTGAGTCCCTTTGGCTCCCTCTTCTTCTTTGTGCACCCCATGTTTGGGTGAATCCTTCCTGCGTCACCAGCTCGCTCAGCAGCACCAAGAGTGTGCTGCTGATTCTTTGCCCATTCGCCCCTGGAATGCCGCTCATTGTGGCTACAGGAGATATGCCCCTTGTAGCAGGGGCGGGACTCCAAGTCCAATGAGGTGCTCTTGCACCACCTCGCTTCAGGACGGTTGCCCCGGCAACTAACTTCAAACAGCGGGAAGGCTTTCTACCAAGCCTCCCCGTCGTGACCCGCTTTCCCACCACTCTACGCCTCCTCCCAATACTGGGGGGGGGGGAAACGCAACAAATACCCCATCACCGCCATTTGGCGCCGATTTGGCACCATTTGGTGGTGAAGGGGACATTTAAGGCACTCCTTGTCAGGGTTCAGCCCTGAACCTCTGGGACTGAGTTGTGGCTGCCTTTCTCCTGTGCTTCCTCTTGGGCTTGTTTTGGGTTAGGGTTTCCCTTGTGTTCTTTGTTCTCTCTCTCCATGTGTTTTCAGACATGACAATACCCCACATTTCCACACTTAGATCTATGTGGAATTGTGGGCTATTACATGTGATGCCAGATTTGAGCCTGGGCTGTTCCCCTGGCGGTGTTGGTGTGTAGCCCAGGCTGTGACTCAGGAACATCCCCAGGTTATAACCCAGGCTAAGCAGCTACACCGCCTGGCGAACGATGCCCAACCGGGTGTAAAGCATGCCGTTACAGATGAATGGCTGCTTTGTTTAACAGGATTGGGGTTCCCGCTGGTGCCAGGCACCATGGTGGCCACCATTGACCACCATGGCTGCCTGGTGCAGGGCTGCGTGGGATGCACATCCATGCCGTTCCCCGTCCCCTCCCCAGTCCGGCCAGTGTCACATTTGTTCAGTGGCCAGGTCAAGTCCAGGCCAGAGTGACAGCTCCCACCACCACCACCTGGAGATGTCCATGGTGGTAGCGGGAGCCATCATGTCTTAAAATGCCCCCTCTCTTTTTGTCCTGAGCCCTGCTTCTTGATTGGCTCCCAGCCTGGATAAGGCGTGATGGGAGCAGAAGGAAGCTGGTGGAGCATCTGTTCCTGTAGTGTTGTGTGTCCTTACTCTGTGTCTGGTTGCCTTTCCTGTTTCCTGCCCAGCTTTGCCCAAGACCTGTGAGATGTGCTCAGCTTGTATTTCATGCTTTGGCCTGTGAGTTTTTTTTTTGCTTCTTCCCAGTTTAACAACTTCCTTGTTGTTTGTTTCCCTTAGACCCTGTTTCTCAGACCCTTTCCCTCACTGTAGTCTTAACCTGTTCTCACGTGCTGTTACTATGCCTGTTATTGCAACATTACAGCCTCTCTCCCTCCCTGTTGCTATAGCACTACTTAAAAGTACTTATAGCCCTGATAGCTCGTCAACTTCCTTTTAGAGTCTGTTCCTTTCTCAGCCTTGCTAATTCCTTTCCTCCCTCCCCTTGGAGTTCCTTTCACTATTGTAGCTCTGTTGGTTCTACCTCTTCTCCCTTTAAGAGTCTTTATCTTTCCCAGCTAAGCTAGTTTGCTTTCTCTTTTTTCTTAGTGCCAGTATCTCTTCCCCTTGACCTTGTTAGTTGTATTCTTCCTTCCCCGTGGAGTTCACTTCTCTTCCCAACTCTGTTGATTACATCTCTCCTTCCTCTTATAGTTTCCTTTTCTCCTATCCTTGCTGATTCTCTTTCTTCTTCTCCTTATCCCATGTGACTTTCCTAGCCCTTTGGTTACATTTCTCCTTCCCTTTTTAGAGTTACTTTTCAGCAAGCCTTGCTGGTGCATCCTTCCTCTCCTAGAATCTGGCTCTTCCCTGGTGAAGTTCCTTAATCCATGTCTTCCTTCAGTGTTGTCCCTCTCGTGGTGGTCATCTTTTTTTGGAAACGAAGATGATCATACAATGATCATAATCATAATCTCGTGGTGGTACCCTCAGGGTTATGCCTTCACTGTTCATGTTCTGTATCCTGTGTCAGCTGGCTATAGGCTTCCTGCCCCTGTTCTCATGGGGACCACTTGTAGCTCCTTGTAGGATTACTCTGGCTTGTTCACTAGGGTTCCTCCACTCCACTCCACTCCACTCCGGGCCTTTCACATCCATATGATGATCTTGGCCTTGCCCATTTGATCCTGAGGAGCTGCTCTCTACCTGGATCTCCCACAGCCTCTGACACTCCTACACCATTTCTGCATTGCTCCCTGCTTCCTGAATCCTCCTGGTCTGAAGCTCTGGTAAGGACACATCTCCAATCCTGCCACCCCAATCTTTCCAGTCCCAGTATTTAATCAAGGGTATTTTTAGACAAGTACCTCCCCACACATCACACCTGTTGCAGGGCTGCATGGGTGGCCTGTGCATCCCAACAACATGCATGATGGGTGGGTAATGGGTGCGGAGGTGCTTGTCTAAAAACACCCCAAATCTGACCGTGATCATTATGATCTGGATGTAAACTGCAAGTAGCCCTTACTGTCCACACTCTTCCTGTTCTCCCCAACCCACATGAAGGCATATAGGGAAAGCGGGAGTTATTATTATTATTATTATTATTATTATTATTATTATTATTATTAACAAACATTTATATAGTGCCAGCAGTGTACCTGGCACTTCACAAAGTAATAAAATAGACACGGTCCCTGCCCCTAGGGCTTACAATCTGAGAGACAGGAGCTGGGGGAGAGACTTAGGAAGGGGAACAGAGGGAGAGACAAGGGGTCTAACATTCATGAAGATGCGAGGTCTCAAGTGCACGTACTTGGCTTGGTTACGATGAGAATGACAGCAGGCAGGTCCATGTTGCAAGGATAAGGGTAAACCGATCGTAGGTATAGGAATAGTGGCTCAGCAGGATAAAGAGTCAGACAGAGCAGAGCGAAAGAGGTGAGTTTTAAGGAGAGATTTGAAGGTATGAAGGGAGGGGGCAAGGCGGATGTGGACAGGGAGGGAGTTCCAGGCATGGGGGGCAGCAAGTGAGAAGGGACGAAGGCGCTTAGGGGAGCAGGGAAGGCGTGGAAGGGTGAGAGAAGGGACAGAGGAGGAGCGAAGTGCACGGGCTGGAGTATGGAGGGCGATAAGTGCAGAGAGGTAGGGGGGAGCAAGGTTGTGAAGAGCTTTATAGGTGAAGACTAGGAGCTTGTGCAGGATTCGTTCAGGAAGGGGAAGCCAGTGAAGCGAAGAGAGGAGGGGCTGCACATGGTCGAAGCGACTGGCGAGGTAGATGACCCTGGCAGCAGAGTTTTGGACAGAGATGAGGGGAGAAAGGTGAGACCGGGGAAGGCCAGTGAGAAGGAGGTTACAGTAATCGAGGCGAGAGATGACCAGAGCATGAACAAGAGTTTTGGCAGACGAGACAGAGAGAAAAGGGCGAATCTTAGCAATGTTATGGAGGGAGAAGCGACAGGATTTAGCAACAGAGTCAATGTAGGGTTTAAAAGAAAGGGCTGAGTCAAAGATGAAGCCTAGGCTACGGGCTTGGGGGACAGGCAGGATGGTGACTCCATCAATAGTTATTGACAGTGAGGAAGGAGAGGAAGGATGAGGGGGGAAGATAAGGAGTTCAGTTTTAGCCATGTTGAGTTTGAGTTGACGTTGAGACATCCAGGTAGAGATGTCAGAGAGACAGTTGATGAGACGAGCTTGAACAGAGGGAGAGAGAGAGGGAGTAGAGAGATAGAGTTGAGTGTCATCAGCATAGAGGTGGTATTGGAAGCCATGGGAGGCAATGAGTTTGCCTAAGGATGAGGTATAGATCGAGAAGAGGAGAGGGCCAAGAACAGAGCCTTGAGGAACACCAACTGAGAGGGGGAAGGAGGAGGAGGTGGAGTTGGAGAGAGACACATTAAAGGAGCGGTCAGAGAGGTAGGAGGAGAACCAGTTATGGACAGAGCCACAAAAGCCAAGGGAGTGAAGGGAATCCAGCAAGAGTGAGTGGTCAACAGTATCGAAGGCAGCAGAGAGATCAAGGAGGACAAGAATGGAATAGAGACGTTTAGATTTAGCCACCAGAAGATCATTGGTGATCTTAGCGAGAGCAGTTTCAGTAGAATGAAGGGGGCGGAAGCCAGATTGGAGGGGGTCAAGGGAGGAGTTGGAGGAGAGGAAGTCAAGGCAGCGGGAGTAGACAACACGTTCAAGCAGCTTGGAAGCAAAAGGAAGGAGTGAGACAGGACGATAGCTAGAAGGGTCAGAGGGATCAACTAGGGCTGAAATGACAAGCACTTTTGCTTCTCACGAGAATTTGCGAGAAACAAGAAGGGGGACTATGTAATAGCTTTATTGCATGACCAAAAAGTCATTGCAAAAATACAAACAAACATAATAGACAATACATGCATACGCAAATATAATAAAATTAAAATAAAATAAAATAAAATAAACAAGCATAAAAACATGCATATAATACAGGATTAATAAATGAGGTGAGCAATTAAACACCCCTAACGCTGTTTAATAACATAAACACAAAATAAAAATTGTGACACCTTCAATGTAACCTCCTTGCTACTGTCACAAAATAACTGATTAATATAAAACTCCCATGGTCTACCAGGGAAAGCGCTGATCTCTGGGGATATTAATCTCTGTCAAAGATCAGCGTACAAAGGGCAATCAAGAATAATATGCTTTAGAGACTCAACCTGCTTCAAAGGGCATTTACAGAGGCGCTCGGCCAACGGGGTACCTTGATATCTTCCCTGAGTAAGTGATGAGGGAAAATAATTCACCCGAGCCAGGAAGAAGAGCCTTCTCCTTATCGGGGGAAGCCCGTAATCCAAATACAACCTCGGATAATCTATCTCAGTCATAAGGTACTTGTGAGGGCCCAACACAGAGCTTGCACTTAATACAGCCCATCTCTCTTGATGGCCAATATCCGCCAACCTCTGATAAACCATTTTCTTAGAGATTTTATACCCCAAGGGAGCAAGAGCCTCGGGGGGAAAGCCCAAATGCTTTAACTTCTTGACAATAGATTGTACCCACCTACTGGGGGTGCTATCAGAAATCACCGTGTGTGTAAAAGGAGCGACCAGGCCAAAAAAACAACTTTAGCTAATAGTTCAGCACTCCCCGTCAAATCCTTTCATAAAGGGGGATAACACCGCATTCCAAATACAAAGGCAAGTTACTCACACCGGGGGGGGGGGGGGGACAGAGAGTAAAGAGGGCAAGAATCCAGCCTGTATACGTTCTAAATCCTTGATTTTATCTAGAGCCCAAAGGAGGGCACCATAGAGTAACTGCGGGACACATTTATGCAGAAAGACTTTGATTGCCGGATTGATCAACCTCCTACCATGCGATCGAAAAAAGGCCAAAAGGACCTTATTCAATTGCTTGGCCCGAGAACCAGTGCTTAAAGACTGTAAAGACCATTTACCTGAGGTTTGAAAAAGGAGCCCTAAATATTTATAAACCCTTACTTGCTCTAATTCCTTGTCCTCTATGAACCACCTATGTTTTATTAGTTTGTGTGAGAACACAACCACTTTGGTCTAGAATAATTAATCTCAACAAGATTTGTGTTGCAGTATTTTCCAAACAGCTCCAAGGCACGCCTCAGACCAATTTGCATACAAGACAGAAGGACAGTATCGTCCGCATATAGCAGACAGGAAATATGAATGTTACAAACCTTAGGGGGGTGGCACTTTTCAGCCATAAACTCTCTGACCAAGTCATTTAGGTATAAATTAAACAGGGTGGGGGCCAAAATACACTCCTGTTTGAATCTTATTTGATAAAGTCCCCTGGTAGTTCAACCTGACTCTAATATAGGTATCTGTATATAGGTCTATTATCAGGTGCAACAGTCTCCTGTCAATATTAAGGGCAATAAGGGTTTGCCAAAGGCACTCCCTGGGCACCAACTTAAAAGCGGCCCAAAGATCCACAAAGGCCACAAACAATGCAATCCCTGGAGAAGCATACTTCTGAATAAGATGAGAAAGTAAAAAACAATGATCAATAGTTGAGCGCCCTTCACAAAAACCAATTTGCTCATTTGCCAAAATATCCTGAGCCTTAACCCAGCCTTTTAGCTTAATCAATAAGAATTTAGCATAAAGTTTACCTAGTATACTAAGTAAACTGATAGGCCTAAAGTTCTTAGGGTCATCACTAGCTCCCTTCTTCAAAATGGGGACCACAATTGCCCCAACAGAAGGGGGACTAAGATTTCTGAGATCTTGCCGCCCCCCACCCCGAATTCTCAATATTCTTGCTTTAAAAAAACACGCAAACATACACTGCCTGATTGCCAGACATTCACCCTACCCCCATGTGCCTCCCAGAGTCCTGATCTCAGTAGTTTTCCTCGGCCCCTCTTTCCTGCAGCCAAACAGCGTGAGTGGCTTTCTTCTCTGTCTCACAGCTGATGGTCAGAGCTGCGCACCCGACTTGCAGTACTCTCCCTCCATCACTGCTTTGCAAAATCCAAGCCGTGTCTGTCTTAGGGAGGAGAGTATTGGGAAGCCAGACCCCAGAGAAACAAACAAACAAAAAATTCCAGGATTCTGGCCGTAGAAACGTTTTTTTAAAAAATAGCCTCAAAAAAAGCAGGAACTGTGCAGCCCAGAGCTCAAACTGCAGGCAGAGTGGGAGGGGGTGTGCACCCACAGTGAATTTGACCACAGGGGATGAAAGTGGACGCTTCCCCCAACCTACGCTCCCCCCTAAAAAAAAAAAAATTCCAGCCAAAACTGTTGAAAAGGAGAAAAGATTAAGAAGTGCCCTTTTCGGGAAAGGAACTTGCAGTGCCATCTACCTAGTAACTGCTTTGCTGTTCTTGGTAAGCTTTTGGATTGGTCAGATCTCTCTGCTCCTCCCATTCATACTCTGTTCTATTCCAGCTTACTGGCAGTGCCCTGACTTCATTTAACTTATCAGTACTGCGAGGTCAGTCTCTAAGGGCAAGCTCTGATTACCAGTGCCTTGGAATGCCGGTGACTTCCTTTTATAGCTCTGGGCCCTAGCCCTGTCCTCCCAGCTGTGCTTGTTTGTGCAGGCGCTTTGAGTGCCTGGGGGCCTCTGCGCATTTTCCTGTTTCTCTCGGCGGTGTCCGCCTGTGGCTGCACCAGGCCTGATGCCTATGGGGATGCAGGTCATGGCCGTCTGGAATCCCCAATGCCCCCACATGCTGGGAGCCACCCCCACATGGCACCCCTCCCCCAGTAGGAGTGCCTGATAGGTACATAAATAACAGGGCCATTAATAATGCCTGCTCACGATTCTACAGCAATGTTCATGGCTGTACAGCAGTGGCCCATCAATTAAGCCTACTCACAGTTGTACAACTAAGGCCTGTCAATAAAGCCTGCTCACGGTCATAAAACAATGGCCCTCTGCACATAAACTGTGGTGTAAAGAAAATTTCACTCTCCCGGGGTATTTTCAGACATTACTCCCGGGGTATTTTCAGACATTACGAGATCACGGTCAACCATGGACAATCCCCTGTGGTAACGTCTGGTTGCTCGCTGCCAGATGTTCACCACGGTGAACCGCCAGCGGTGAGCAAAATAACCACGCTTTCGAGGATGGTCTGGGCACCATCCTTGAAAGCGTGGTTAATTGAACCACGGGCTGGAATCGACAGACGGTGCCGATTCCGGGCCGTGGGCCCAGACCCCATGACCCAGACCCCATCTCCAGGAGGGCTGGGGGGGCGGGGCTGTGCAGCCGCACGTTGCGCCGCACAGCCCTGCCCCCTCCCCAGATTCCCCGCCGGAATCAGCCGGCTCATCTGTTGATGGACCGTTCTGATTCCGGCCGGGAATCAGAAAGTTGATTCCGTGATGGGGCCAATAGGTGCTCCGTCACATCTGAAATCACCCCCGATTTGACAAAACCAGAATTTCAAAATATCATAACTTCAAAACTACATGACAATTTTTCAAAAACTAAAAGTAGGAAAAAACTACAGCTCACACTTGAATTTTGCAGCATCCATACATGTCCAGATACTTCTTGGAAAATGAACGTTTTGGGAGCAATGAAAAAGTTGCAAAACCCATAGCAAGTTCTGCCTTCAAAATTAAAACTTCTATACCTAAATCATTTCTCAACCGATTTGGCTGAAATTTTGATAGCTTCAACCCTTCACCAAATTGATCCTCTACCAAATTTAGTATATGTGTTGCCAAAGCGAGCACACTTTTCCCCCCCCTGCTACCAAATTTGATATGCATAGGAAAAGTCATTCCAATTTTATAATAAGTAGATTTTTTTTTAATTTTAATGGAGTGATGCAGCCGCCTTAGCAGCTCTATAAATTACACCCACAGCTCTATGGCCCTTTTCATACAGACACTATAACACTGCTAAAATGGGTGTTATAATTTATTATACATGTTGCACGGCTGCAGGTGTGCTCTATGGGTGCCCTGCAACATGTTTAATAAATTATAACACCCATTTTAGCAGTGTTAGAGTAACACCCATTTTAGCAGTGTTAGAGTGTCTGTGTGAAAAGGGCCTATAAATTACAGTTCAGCGTGGGAGGATATGTCCATTAGCTGAGCACTGAATGCAGCAAGAAGAGACTCCTCCTCACTTTGCAGCTGGAAAATAGAGCTGACTTTGCTCTGAACCACTTCAGAGTAGGGTGGAATTAGTGCCACAAGTAGGAATGCTGCATGAGTATGCTGCTGATCTTAGCAAATCAAAATGCAGACTGAATGCTGAGGTAGCAAACAAAACAAAAAGTTCTCAGTGTGAAAAAATTTGAGCAGGTCAGCATAGACAAGGAAAGGATGATTCAGGTGGACATATCTCACTTTCATTTCTCATGTCCTTTTGTTTGAAATGGCTGGGGCTTTTAGGTCACGTAGTCAGGAAGTAATTTGTTACAGCTCTTTATAAGAAAAGAAGATGGAAAAAATAGACACTGCAAAATGGTGAAAATTTGCAAAAGAAATTTCATTCTCTGAGCAGGGATACATCCATGGAACTTTAACTGCCATGTTTATTACTAGCCTGCATATAGACCTCTTTAAACTGACTCAATTGACAAAAGCCATAAAATAGATGTCATTGCTGACAGCCTGATCTGAAACGAGGATATAAAAATCCAACACTCTGTATATGCTATTATCACTGCCCTGAAACATGGGGTGAAAAACAGACTTGTGCTTTAACTCCACTTTAACTCTGCGTTACCATTTCTTATGCATGCTTCAGGGCAGCATAGAGTGCTAATACTACCCTGAAACATGCATAAGAAATGTTAAAATGGTGTTAAAATGGAGTTATGTGCATGTCTGTTTTCACCCATAAAAGCTGTTTTTAGATGAGACGCTACTATGCAGGTCCACCCATCCCCCACCCACCCAAGGACCCAGCTGAAGGTGCCATGGGGTGGGGGTGGGGGATGCAGTCATGTAGCCCATGCACCACCCACCCTTGGCCACTCATAGAGAAGTGGAGAAAAAGCTAGGAAACAACTCCGTGCGGGGGCAGGCAAATCTGTGCATGGGGAAGGGCCCAAATGCATTTGTGGCCTGTGTGAAAGGAGCCTCACACCCACCCAGGGGACACTTTCACCTGACCCTCCTCCCATGCCCTCCAGGATTCCTGCTGAGGGCAGGTTTCAGCGACTTCACTTGCCCATGAACCGCCATGTTCTCATGTCATGCAGTGTGGGGCATGTTGATGTAGGGGGCTGGACAGTTCTTGGCCTGACTGGTGGACTGGCTGTCCTTTTGACCTGTGATTGGGCCTGGTGGGTGGAGGGAAGGATGGGTGGAGGCCTGTGGACTCCCTGGGCCTGTGATTGGGCCTGGTGGGTGGAGGGAAGGATGGGTGGGGCCCCGTGGACTTCCTGGGCACCACCTATTTAAATAACTCCCCACTCACCCGACATGGGTGGGCAGTCTGTAGCTGCTCCACTCAGTGCACACGGACCCCCTCTCCTCCAGCTGTGTCCATTTTAAAACATCTGAAGTACTCTGGGGATACTTTAGATGTTGGGCAGCCCTCTACTTTGATTCTGGTGATGGGACTGGAATAATTATATAATTGTACCTTAAAATAAAATATATAATTAAGCAATCAAAGCTGACATTCTTTCAACTTAATTCTGATCATACTAGGGCATTGCCCACCAGGAAAACAAAACTAAGGTATTTTCGAATAAGTAACTGTTGGATACCTAAAGAGTCATGATCATGTTTATTTGTAAGGTCATGTTTGACAGTTGAAGCAACATCTAAATCGTTAAGAACACCTTACACAGGAAGCTAGGGATGCAGATTTATAAAGCAATTATCCAGGTCTAAGTGAACTAAGCAGTTCAAAAGAAATAGATTCTTCCCGAGCTTTCTAATCCAGCATGTTGCCTGTAGGTAAAGAAAGGGAACAAGCTCAGCAAAGTGGATTTATTTAACTCAAAAGGTTTTGCATTGCAACGGTTTCTGCAAAGCATTTCTGTTCGTAAGTCAGACCTATTTCTCAGAGCCAAAAGGAAGTTTTGCAGCCATACTACTTAGAGATTTTTTTAAACTTTCTTTACTGCTGCATTTTGATAGAGGAAATCTGCTTCTCCATTTTCAATAGGCTCTGGCAGAGCTTTCTTTTCCTTTCCATCCAAGATTTAACGTTGTACCTTCCATGTTATATTCCTGACTAGCTACCAATCAGGAGAGATTCAGTAAGAACCAGTGAAATTACATTATGTGTTTGACCCAACTCTGCCAAACTGTCAAGAAATCTTACTAACTTAGTTTTTTCTCTCTCTCTAAATTTCCAGTTATATATTTGCTCTCCACCTATAGCCTCACTCATTCACTACTTCTGAATTCTTAAATCCTTGCCAATTAGTTTCCACAAGGAAACTACCATGAAATGGAGTTGTGGGTGGAGGACTCACTTTCCTGATCCCTGCATTTGAAAAATAGTTTAGGTATCCGTAATATCTCCTGCCCTTTCACTTCACAGGGTCTTGGTGGGTTTGACTCATTTGTCTACTCTCAGCTGCTGAAATTTCCCATCAGTGAAAATCCCCATTCCTTGTACCCCCCACCATACCTTCGGGGCGGCGTGCGCGGGAGCGGTGTTTGCCCTGCCTCCACAGGGAAGACAAGCGGGAGGGAAGTGGGCGGCCATGAACAGGAGGAGCACGCGAACCAGGTCTCGCAAGGCGGGACCTGGAGGGCGCCATCTTGTAGCATGGCTGGACTCTAGCCAGTCGTGCTGAAGAAGAGCAAAGGAGAAGAAGCACCCACCCACCTTCCCCTATGACACTGCAGGCTTCAGGCTGGTTGCCCTTCACTCTGGGGCCCAGGAAGGAATTTTTCCTCCCAGGCCCTGATTGGCACAAGGGGCCTGTCGGTTTTTCGCCTTCCTCACAGTGTATGTAGATTCAATTGGCCAAAAAAGGGAGAGGTCGAATGTGCATAGTGGTATATTTTGTCACACTCGCAGGGGTCCAGGGTATTCATTATAAAGTTTTATGGTAGGATTAGCTGCTCATTAAGTTGTCTCCTTACGAGACAGGGCCACGAGTGAAGCTAGAGCAGGGGCAGCCAACTTCCAACCCAGGCGGGAGGGGTGTGCCATACCTCAGAGGACACAAAAGGTCCCAGGGGTGGCCACTGCCTCCCTTTTACTCCGGTCATGAGAGGTCCCATACCTCCCCGACCAGCCAGGCGGACGGAGTGAGAGTGACCTAACGGCAGTAAGAAGTTTAGCGGCACCGAGGGATATCGGGTCGCACAAGTTAGCAGTTACAATTAATAGTTAAAACATAGCATAGGCTGGACCCAGGAGGAGGAATGCCCCCTCCCTGACCTTAACTTCCAGTAAATAAAGTGTGCGGCCTTTACATCCCACATAATATGTACATGTCTTTTTTCCGGGGGGTATTGGGGCAAATGGTTAATTTTTTCTGCAAGTAAATTAATATGTCCTTGTAGTAGAGGTTCTGTGTGAAATATCAGTCTTCAGCAAACTGTAACCATGTCATATTTGTGAGCATTTTTGAATATTGACAGTTACCTGCATGTATTCATGAGGAAATTTGTCTTGGCAACAAATCTTTCTCAAGGAAGCAACTAGGACTATTGCATTAGCTGAACTGGCTGAGCTCACTCTGTTTCTGAAGTTAACTCCCACCACAGACCTAGCTGTATAAGGGTAACTGAAAACTTCCAAAGGCCCCTTGTTATGTTTGACAGATACCCATACCTCCCAACAATCTCAATTTGGGAAGGACAAATCCCTCTTTGGGTGCTGAATCCCACTATCTCTCTATCAGGATAGGGAGACAAAAAGACCAGTATTCAAGCCTCAGGCATGAGCATCTTGGTTGCCTCAGGAAAAGCACTTGAGAGGAAAAATGGGGAGAAGATAGAATAACATGAAATAAAGTGTAATGATAAGCAGGTGAGCATCTGCCCTTCTTTGTGTATTTGGGATGTTAGGAGATGTGTGTGTGTAAAAGTGTGTGAGGGCTGGAGGTTATTCGCTGAGGGGTGGAGCTTATTGGACAAGAGGGCCAGGTCTGTCCCTCCTTGGCTGTTTAAAAAGTGGGGAGGTATGAATACCTGCTATTGTTTCAGGTTGATATTCTGACACTGGTTACAGAGCAACAGCAACATGCAAATGTTTGCAATAGTGGAGGCATAGCTAGGAGAGATCAGGGAGTATTATGTGAGAGAGACTGGCAGTGTACTCTTAGACCACCTCAACTGTGCCCCTGCTCTGGTACATTAAAATTTATTTATTTTATTTATTTATAAACTTTTACCCTGCCCCTCCTGCCATGCAGCTCGGGGCGGCTCACAACATTTTAAAATACAATAAAAACAATTAAAATAATCATAAATATTATAAAAACAATTAGACAGGGCTAGCAAAAACAATCTAAAAACCAAAAATAGGTGGGGGAGCTAAAAAACCCACACCTACCCACCCTCCCTCCCAAAGGCCTGGGCGAACAGCCAGGTCTTACAATTTCACCGGAATATTAACAGGCTAGGGGCCAGGCGAGCTTCCTCCGGAAGGGAGTTCCACAGCCGCGGTCCCACTACCGAGAATGCCCTCTCCATCGTGGCCCCCCGCTTAACACGGGGAACCTCCAGGAAGGCACCCCCGGCAGACCGCAGGAGCCGCTCTGGGGCGCAGAGGGCGAGGCGGTCCCTAAGGTATGAGGGGCCGAGACTGTATAGGGCTTTATAAACCATCACCAGCACCTTGAACTTGGCACGGCACGCTATCAGCAGCCAGTGCAGAGCTCGGAACACCGGTGTAATATGCTCCCGGTGGCATGTCCCCGTAAGAAGACGAGCCACCGCATTCTGCACCAGCTGCAGCCTCCGAACCAAGAACAAGGGAAGCCCCACGTAGAGCGCGTTGCAGTAGTCGAGCCTCGAGGTGACGAAGGCATGGATGAGGGAGGCCAGGTCCGGGCCAGAGACATACGGACGCAGCCTACGCACCAGATAAAGCTGGCGGAAGGCAGCCTTAGCGACTGCCTCCACCTGCCGCTCCAGACGCAGGTCTGCGTCCAATACGACCCCCAGACTCCGGACCTGCTGAGCTACAGGGGGGCAAACCCCCCCAACTAGGGGGGCCACCACCCCCTTCGCCCTCCCCACCACCATCACCTCCGTCTTATCTGGGTTGAGCTTCAGTCTGCTCAGCCGCATCCAATCCGCCACGGCCTCCAAACATTGGGATAGCACCGAGATAGCAGGGTCTGGGTCAGTAGAAAAGGAGAGGTACAGCTGAGTATCATCAGCATACTGGTGACATCGCACCCCGAACCCTCTCACGACCTCCCCCAAGGGCTGCATATAGATGTTAAATAATAATGGAGACAAGATCGATCCCTGCGGAACGCCACACGGTAAGGCGCGGGGGCTCGATGTTTCCTCCCCCAACACCACCCGCTGGCTCCTCCCCGAGAGGAATGAACGGAACCATTCAAGAACAGTCCCGTCCAGACCCCCCCGGTCACGCAGTCGTCTCAACAGCAGCCCATGGTCCACGGTGTCAAAAGCGGCCGAGAGATCGAGCAGGATGAGAAATGTCGAACATCCCGCATCCATCTCCCGGCGGAGGTCGTCCACCAAGGCCACCAACGCCGTCTCGGTGCCATAGCCGGGGCGGAACCCAGATTGAAAAGGGTCAAGGAGCCCGATGTTATCTAGATGACCCTGGAGCTGGAGCGCCACTGCCCGCTCAATAACCTTCCCTAAAAAGGGAAGGTTAGAGACAGGTCGGTAGCTGGCGAGCGCGTCTACGTCCAACGATGGTTTTTTCAGCAGGGGGCGCACCACAGCCTCTTTTAAGCAAGGCGACAACCTCCCCTGCCGAAGGGACGCATTCACCACCCTCGCCAGCACCGTCCCCAACGTCTCCCTGGAAGCTTTTACCAACCAGGACGGGCACGGATCAAGTTCACAACACGTGGCCCTCACAGACCCCAAGACATCCACCGCATCGGCCGGCGTCACTTCCTGAAACTCTCCCCACGAAGCTGAACCAGACAGGACCTCCGCCCCCCCGCGCTCTTCCCCTACTGCCCCTAATCCAGCGTCAAAGTCGGTCTGAATCCGAGCAATTTTGTCTGCGAAGTAGTTGACAAACTCCTCACAGTGGGCCTGGGACAAGTCCCCATCAAGGCAGAGGGAGGCCGGACTGACCAGCCCCCGCACCACCTGAAACAGCTCCGCCGGACATGACTTCGCAGACGCTATGAGGACAGCAAGGAACTCCTTCCTTGCCGTCCTCACAGCCTCAACATAGGACCGCAAATGGGCCCTATGGAGAAGACGGTCAGAGTCAGATCGAGTCCGACGCCAACATCGCTCTAGCCTCCTGCCTACACGCTTCATACACCGCAGTCCCGCAGTAAACCAAGGAACCCTGCGGTGACGAGCCCAAGGCAGAAGGGAACACAGATAAGAGGAAGGGGAGGGGGAAGGTTATCAAAAATCTGTTCCCTTATAACTTCTCTTTGCTGTTTCTGTCATGAGCCACTGTAGCCTAGTGGATAAGGTGTTAGACCTGGGAGACCAGGATTCCAATCTTGTCTTAGGGTAATTTCAGACGTTACGATACCAAGGTCAACCACAGTGAACCCCCAGTGGTGGCCATGGTAGCGTAATGTCTGACAGCACCCAAAGAGATTCCCACCAGATGTTCACCCCAGTGAACCCCCATCGGAAATCTCTTTGACCACACTTTCTGACCTCCGGGCACCCGGAGTTTCGAAAGTGTGGTAGGATTGGGCCCCAAGCGTGGTCACGGTGACCATGATCTGGAATCGGTGGAAAGTAACATCTGTTACCTTCCGCCGGCCGGATTGTGGCCCAGACAACAATGCAGGATTGGGCACAGTGGCCATATTGGCCGCTGTACGCGCCCGTCTCCCGGAGAGTGGGCGGCCGGGGGAGCATGGGGGGCGGGGTGGGGCTGTATGGGTGCAGATTGTGCAGCGCAGTCCTGCCCGATCACCAGTGGGAATCAGGCTGGCACGTCTGAAGGACGGCTAGACTGATTCGTCACCGTGATCCAAAACGGATCCCGGTGCGGGGTGATTTCATGTCTAAAATCACCTTTAGCCTCAGATTTATTGGTTGGCTCTGCGCAGGTTACTATCATGTAGTCTCAGTTCATCATCTGTAAAATGGGAATAATAATGACCTTCCTTCTATGGTTGTTGCAAGGGTGAACTAGATGAATTTTGCAAAGCAGTTTGAACACTAAAAGTGCTATAGGCATGATAGATAACTACAGAGAGTACCAAAGGTGATACAATATTAAATGTATTTACATATAGCAGTTACCCTGGCTTTAACATAAATATTTCCCTTTTAAAAAAAAAAACATGAGTGGAATACTCTTTGTATTTATGGGTTGGCCATGCACAGTGTTAACCATGCAAATTAACCTCTCTCTTAGTACCAGTAATTTAGATAACAAACAATTAACAAGTAGGGAATGGGCAAGTCTTCAGGAATTCACCACTTGTTAAGATGCCTCAGCTTAATAAATGCTTCCCCTAATAAACTTGGATTTTTTTTCACAAAAAGGACATACTGTTAGCATATGAAAATCAAGTGTGTACTAGCTAGAACCCTGTCTGCAGATTTTACAGTTTGGCACTAATCATTCAGTCCAACAAGCATCATGCAGATAAATGAGCAAGGTTTTTTTCTACCTTAGGAAAGAAAATGAGGGCAGCCGAAGGAGCACACAGTATTAGTGTAGTTACACTGCTCTTGTGGGAAATGTAGCAAAGACAGGCTTTCCTACTAGCGGTACTCCCCTGCCTCTGCTCCCTGCACAGAGAACTCTAAATGGCCATGGACAGAAGGCATCACATGCCCCTAAAATCACATGTTCAGGAAAATTTTTAGAAGAGTTTAAAGCAAAGCTGCCTCTGGCAGCTTTAACTACATAGCCAAGAATGAGAACTGCTGTGTCCTTGTTGAAAGAAGCAAATTAGAATGGCTGAAGCAAAGTTCGAAATAGTATTTGGCCTTGTGATTGCCTGTGCTCTGTTTGTGTGGAGTTTTGTGTTCCATTAGGGAGCCCTGACATGCTGTTCTTTGCCTGTTTCTTTTTATCCTGTGATTTGTGAGCTGTGGCTAGGGCCTGCAGCCTGTGTGTGTTGTAACCAGTCAGCCATAGTGTGTGCAGTATTTGGTCCTGCACACAAGATGGGTTGCTTCTGTGTCCTTGGGGTTTCCCCTGTGCCATGATATTAACAATACCTTCTGGTTCTCCTGTGTGACTGTGGTTTCCCTGATAGCTCTCTTGTTTGCTGATGCACCAAAAGGAGACAGGACACTAAGTGGTGGGTTTGAATGGCCGCACTCTTTGTTAACCAAATCAAATTAGCATCAATTAGGTGGGGGATATCGCCTAGTGCGCTATGGGTCCAGTACTTGAACAGCATAATCTCGAACAAACAAGCGTGGTTTCGATGCACCTTCGATTACCACCCTTCAACCAAACAACATCTCCCGCTCGTTGCGGCACTTGCCGCGTTCAAGGAGGACCAAGCTCCTTGCGGAGCTGAGTAAGGAGGAATGGGTCTGCAGGCGGGGGACCATACATCTCCCTACCGCCCTCGTTGACCCGCCCCTCCCAAGGACTCCACCCCACCGGTTGGCTTACCCCTGCGTTTCCGGTAGGTCTGATGTCCCCATCTCTTAAGGCGATGACTCGTGCTTATCAACTTCTAACCTATGATTTAACCCTCAGAACTGGACCCCTGCCACTAAGGGCTCGCCAAATTTACCCAGACGAGCCTGACCCCCACCTCCCTAACTATGCCCACAACTTGCTCTACCAACTTTCTAAAACCTGCTCTAGCTACTCTTTCAGGACCTTTAGGTAGTGATGGTTTCCTTCAGGTGACAAATGCACCCCATCTTGGCGGAATAACTCTGGCCGTTTATGGGTCAGGGCGTAGCTGCCAATCCGATCACCTCCCAGATTTACCAACCACCTCCCAACATCTTTATTAATGTTCTTCTGGGCCCTATCTATCTTCCTTGGGTGAATCCCTCTTCCCCATGAAATCCTCTCCACTAGGTCCGTCCATATAATTAATACTGATGGGAAAAGGCGTTTTACCTCCCACACGTCCCCCTTTATCGTTCAAATGAGGTGAATCCCGGTCACTTGGGTTAAGTGCAAGACTAAGACGTCAGGTGGTTGTCCCCGGAAGGGCCTACTGAGTGTTGGCATGAGGTGATGCCATCTCATACCGCCCCGACCCATCCAGCGGATCTCCGTGCGTTCCAACAGGCCAAGCTGTGTTCCCCATCTGGTCTGACTGGCCTCTTTGCTAGCCCAGCACACCAGACTGTGTCTCACAATCCAAATCTGTGTCCGTCGCCGAGGGGGTACACCTGGGAACAAGATGACAAGTTTAAGTCTGAGGGTGATGGGAGGGCTGGCGGATGTAAGATCGGAAGGCACCAGACCACCATCTGCCCATTGTTCTGATGCTGTAGTCTGACATCCCTGCGGCTTCCGCAAAGCTGACTGCCCCTATCCGGAATGAGTGGGTTCCTTATTGCTCCGCTGGCAGACCCACCCGAGCTACTGTAACTCTCATGACAGAGGTGAACTGGTGCCTTGTTAGCAGTTGCCCACCCACATGTCAGAAAAGGGGACCGGGGACCCTTGGCCGTATGGGCACAGCTCCAAATTCTCGGACCAGGAAAGCCTAACCATCTGTCCCCTCCCCCTCTGATCAGTTTTGGAGCGATGAATCAGTAGGGACATAATTTCTGCCTCGATGTGTACATCTGTAACATTAAGTGCCCTACCTGTATTGTCCCTGGCTGACTCAGACACCAGTTCACTCACCCGGAAGGCCCCGAAGAAAGCTAGCTTAAATGCTGTGCTAAACAGAGAAACTTTGTAATTATCATAACAAACATGTGCTAGGGCGCCACAGAGGTCCAGCAGGACGGTAGGTGTGATGGGTGCTCTTTGATCCTGTGTCTGATCCCGCTCCCTGGCCCAGCTCTCCAAGAGGCGCCTGGCGAAGAAGCCCCTGTCGGGTGGTGGGTGCCCTTCTAGGCTGCTCCTGAAACCCAACGCTGCCAACTTTCCAGCTATGGTGCCAGGCGCGGTCCCGTTCCACCTGAGCTGGAGGGCAAATTGGAGCATCTGCAATTCGGGGATTGGGACTTCCCACCCTGGCACCTGCCAGAATTCCTGAAATTGATTAAACGCCTGGTCGTAGGCAGTCCTTGTCCGCGGGGCCAGTGATCCCAAGACTGCAGCATGTAGTTCTATGACTCAAGACTCCACACTGATGGTGGCAATGGCTCCGGGTTCACCCTGGCTTGGGGGGCCAGCAGATGGAAACGCTCCATCTGGAAGTGAGAGAGGGCGTCTGCAACACCATTGTCAATCCCAGGCATGTGTCACGCCCGGAAAAGAATATTGTGGCTTAGACAAGTGAGTACCAACGCTCTCACCAGCTTCATTACTCGTGGAGAGTGGGAGGACAATGTCTTTAGATGTGTGAAGCAGCTAAATTGTCACACCAGAACAGCACCGTGTGGTTTGCTAACTCCTGCGGCCACAGGTGCACTGCGAGTACTATGGGAAATAGTTTGAGGAATGTCAGGTCCTTCGTGACTCTGGAATCGGTCCACTCGTCTGGCCTGGGGCCGCCGCCCATCTGCCTCTGAAAAGTACCCCAAACCCGGAGCCGTCTGCTGCATTGGAGTGCACCTGCAGCTCTGTGTCGACCAATAACTGTTCCCGCCAGAAGCCAACGCCGTTGAAATTCGCCAAAAATGATGCCCCAATCCTCAAGTCCTCTCTCATTTCTTTGTTAATCCTAATGTGGTGATGTGATGGAGGGCTGCCCCCCAATTTTGCATATTGGCAGGACAGAAAGGCTCGGCCTGGTGCCACCACCCGACATGCAAAATTAAGGCTCTCAGTTAGTGATTGAAGGTTACGGGCTGTTACTTTGGTGGCCCGCAAGCACCCATCCACCTTTTCCCGCATTGATCTAAGTTTATCTTGAGGTAGGTGTGACACGGATGCCACCGTGTCCAGCTCTATTCCCAAATAGGTCAGCCTTGTGGCTGACCCTTTGGTCTTCTCAGGAGCCAAGGGGATTCCCAGTTCGTCTGCAGTCCTCTGGAAGTATGCATCAGCTCGCTACACTCGCTCGTTCCAGCCCGTCCGATGAAGAGGAAATCATCAAGATATTTTGTGACCTCCCCTGCATCAGCCCATTGCTGGACTATCCACTCGATAAGGGTGCTGAACCTCTCGAATGCTGAACAAGAGATGGAGCACTCCATCGGCATGGCTTTATCGTAATAAACCCTCCACCCCAAAATGAAAGCCCAGGAGAGAAAAGTTCTCAGGGTGGACCGGCAACAGACGGAAAGCTGACTTAACGTCACATTTTGCTAGCATCGCATCTAGGCCATGCTGGCGGACCAGTGCCAATGCGGAGTCAAACAATGTGTACTGAACCGACACAAGTTCCCTCAGGATGCAATCATTTACTGACCTGCCCCGGGGGTGGGACAGGTGGTGAATCAACTGGAACTCACCTGGGGCCTTCTTTGGTACCACCCCCAAGGGGGAGATGACCATGTTGGGAAAAGGAGGGGTTGGGAAAGGGCCCGCCACTCGACCCTCAGCTCGCTCCTTATTGATCTTTTTTTGCACTACTGATTCCATTCCCACTACCAATTTTAAATTCGGGGTGACCTTCCGCTGTTGAATCTTCCCTGCTGGAATCCTGAAGCCTACCTTAAAACCCTCAACAATGTACTTTAGCTCTTCCCGGTCAGGGTATCCCAGGAGGGCAGCCTCCAGTCTATCCGGCCTAACTGGTGTGGGGGCCCTTGTCTGGGCCCCCATTGCCATCTCCCCCAGTTCCGCCCTTTCCTGCCCCACTGGGCAAGGGTTTTCCTTTTGCCCCAGTTCTTCCCCGGGGGCATGCTGCAGCATGGTGAAAGCCTGCACACTTCGTGCAGGTGTGCCAAAACTTGCAGGTAGCCCGGGAGCACCTGCCTTTCCGGCCGTTCTCCCAGCACTGTGCGGCTGAACCAGCTGGGCTCTTTTTCCCATCTTCTTGAAAGGACTCCATTGCGGAGGAAGCACCACCTTTAGCCAAAAAGTGGCCACTATCAGAACGGGGGATGCTGCTCATGCCACTCATGCAGTTTAGCCACAAGTCATTCGCGTGCAGGTCCCATCTCAGCCCCAGGGTGTAAGCGGCCTGATGTCTGAACGCTTTATCAAAGCTGAGCCAAGCCCCAGCAGGGCCTGCCTCATACGCCCTCCGAACAATGTCGGCATACTTGAATAAGTAGGCTGCGCGCCTAGGAAAATCCTGGATTATAACCCCTTAGTATATTGAAAATGCAACTGTCCAATTGGACCAGTTCCTTTCGGCTTTTGTGTGCTTCAACTGCTCCTTTTCTTTTTTGTCCTCCTGCTCAGCGGGATCCACTATGGGATCGCTAAACAGGAGGGAAAAAATATCGATATATTCACCTCTCCATATCCGCTCCCTGGTAGCGGGGAGAAGGTGGTCACCTATTGGGGTGGAGACATCTGTGTACCCCCCCAGGGGGCGCTGCCTGACCATTTCTGACGCCTGGAGCGCTACTGTCGTGGGAGGGGTGCCAATGGGAGTGGGGCTGCCACCGGCGCCCAAACCTGGAGGGCCTGTCCCCCCAGTGCTGCGACATCCCCTTGTTGCCCTCCCGGGGGGGCACCTGCAGGGGGCAGTCCGGCCCCCCCGTGCAAGGGGCAGGTGGCACCATTGCAGGCACCCACGTCCTGTTCCACCACAGCAGCTGGGTGCGGCCAGCTCAATCTGGCACAGGGGGGCACTGTTTTGCACCCCATGGGCTGGGCCAGCCACCGCACCCATTACCCCTGTGAGGGGCCCCAAAGCCCCAGTCAGGTGTGTACCCACCTCACCTTGCAAGGGCTGCCTGCTTGTGTGGGAGACACCATACTGGGCTGGTGGCTGTGGGGTGCACTGCTGCACCAACGCCTGGATGGCCCTCTCAATGGCCTTGACCCTTGGGCAGAGATCATCCTCTTCTCTCCTCCGCTGCCTTGTGCTGGTATCATCCACCTCTTGCCCGGCCTCGTTCCTGTAAGACATTAAGAGGGGGTATTCCCAGGGTAGCCGTCACCCCAAACTGACCCCTGACGGGGTGAGCGAGTGGCCCCCACTGGCCGATTATGTTCCCTGGCCCTTCGCCTGCGGCCGGTGTTGGTGGGCTGCCCTCCTCTATCCGGCCCAAGGGGGCCCCGTACCCAGGGGGCACCATGAGGGGCACCATGGGGGAAGGGGACTCAGCCCACGCAGGCCAAGATGCCCCAGGGCCAGCTTGCTGCCCCCGATGTACCTGGGCCTGGGCTCTACTGGCCGGGCCCGGATCTTCACTATAATGGGTGGGGGGCACTATGCTCCTTCCTCCCCCACCTTGGGCCGCACTGTGCCATGGGCTCTCCCAGTCCAGGTGCCCCGCTGCCCCGCCCGGGCATTGAGAGGTCTTAAGGGGTAGCGGTGTGTGTGTGTGTGCTCCCCTTCCCCCGCCTGATCTCCAGCCGCCAGGGTCCTCAAGAGGACCTCACAGCTGGCCAGCCTGACCCTGAGGGGGGGTGTCCACCCTGCCCATTGTCCCCCCCCCCGTGCACCAAACCTGCGAGCCCGACACTCCCTGATCTTTGGTCTGGGCCATCCTGGCCAGGGGCTCCTGTTGTCTCGGGTTCCCGTTGTCTTCTTTGTTTTCCCCATCTTCGGGGTTCTTCCACAGTGTTCGCAGCACGCTTACCATGATGCGTCTTGGATAGGCTCCAGCCTTCAACTGAGGCTGGGCCATTCAAACACGGAGTTAGCTCCGCCCTCAGCCACCTCACGTGGCCAGCCTCCACCAATCACAACTGCCGGGGTTGCCTAGCAACCCCAGCAGGGTTCTACCTTTTCCTGCACTGTAGCGCGGACACTTCACCGCCCCAGGGATCTGCAGCCCCAGCGGCGGTTTGGATTTTTCCCACCGTGTCCTACCTCCTGGCAAAGCGCCTGCCACTCCCCAGCCTTTGGGGGGGGGAAGCGAGGCAATTGTGTGGGTTTTGTTTTCTGTGATGTTTTCAGACCTGCTGGCCTACTGTAGTGTGTTACTGGACAGAGATTGCTGGTAATCTTGCATAGGCCTGGATGAGTAACTGCATTTTCACCTTTCTAATACCCTGTAGTAGCTCCTAAAATCTTCCTGTGTGTATGTCTTTGTGTCCCTTCCTTCTCTTTTATTCTTTCTGATGGTTAACAAAATCGTAAGTGGTGAAGACTAAGTAAATTAACCAAAGCAAAAAACGTAACAGTTTAAAAATAAACTTGAATGTACAAGAGTTTTCTTAAAAAAACCCTGCCCCAACCTGACCCCCCAACCCCGCCAAAGCCTCCCACCCCTCCCACCAGATCCCTCTGCCCCAACCTGACCCCCCAATCCCGCCAAAGCCTCCCACCCCCTGCACAAGATCCCCCTGCCCCAACCTGTCCCCCACCCCACCAAAGCCTCCCGC
>QEPC01000562.1:811718-897596 GCA_003113815.1 Sphenodon punctatus
AGAAATTAACCAAAGCAAAAAACTTAACAGTTTAAAAATAAACTTAAATGTACAAGAGTTTTCTTAAAATACACACAAAAACACAATTCAGTACAATTACAATTCAAAACACTTTCCACTCCATACGGGGGTGGGAGGTCAGGTTGGGGCCGGGGGATCTTGGCCATGGGGATGGGAGGCTTTGGCAGGGGTGGGGGGTAGGTTGCGGCAGGGGGATCTTGTGCGGGGAGGGGTGGAAGGCTTTGGCGGGGGTGGGACTGGAGTTGTGGGGCTCGCCCGAGGTTAGGCTCACACCGAGATGAGGGGGGCTGCCACTGACTGCAGGGAGGTCTGTGTCCCGCCCCACCACCCCCTCCCAGCTGCCCTGGAAGGCGATCACAGGTCGGCAGGTCCCTGAAGAGGGAGATTCTGGCCCAACCCCCAGTAGTAAGGCAGGACATCAGCTTCTCTACTGAGCATGTGCGAGCCAGCAGGACCGTGCTGTGTTTTTCTGGTGAGCAGCAGCTCTACTGCACATGTGCGAACCAGCAGAACTGATATTTTGATCAATAATAACTCGGTTTTGGCTGCATCAATCAGTATCATATTTCAAAAGCACTTGTTATTGATCTCATTCTCGAAGCCTGTGAAGGTTGGGGGCTCAACTCATCCAGGGGGAGGAGATATTGATGATTCAAATACGTGAGGATGGTGTACATTTTGACCACAACCAATTAACGTTTAAGCAGTTATAACATTTTATATTCCTAATGGATCTTTTTACAAAATTTGTGGATATGATGGTCCTCACAACTTACCGCCATGGTTAAATTTTCAGAAATGTAGGTCAAGCGGTTTCCTCAAAATCGGAGCTTCAGCAGCCCCCTGTTTATAATGAACAGTGGCTGTACATTTAAGTTTCAGGCAGCTACTGCTGCCTGAAAATAGGGAGCTGTTTTTTATCCTTTCTCAAAATACTAGAGTTAGGGGATACCAGATGAAATTTACTGTCCGCAGATTTAAAACAAATAGTACTTTTTCATTCATCACATGCGTAACGCTCCCCCCTGGGTGGAAGTTGGAAAAAATACCTTATATGGGAAGGGAAAAACATGAAACCCAAAATGTCGGAAATATGACAAGCTGTCCAAGTTTTGGAACCCCAAGGGGGGAAATAACCAGTGGGCAAGGGGTGGGCAGTGAAGACCAATGCATCTGCTATAGAATTTAGCATCTGGTCCTTCGCATCTTTAAAAGCTGTGGAGTAGGAATGGGCAGGGCCATGGGCAAAAGATGTTTGTGTCTCCTGATCCAATCTCATTGTTCCCTGATCTACCCTACTCCCTCCGACCACATTTATCCACTCCCACAACCTGGACAGTTGTGACTGAATGGACTTCAATTTGGTGTCCATGTCCCCCAGTCGATCCATAATTACTGGGCACAAGTCCTCTGCGAAGTATACTAAGTGCCCTGAAACTCCTGAGGTTCCAGAGTAAGTAATTGTAAAATAGGGGAAGGGTCTGAAAGAGTAGCCAAAAAACTACTCCTTACTTTAGTTTCCTTAAGGGGGGACTCTGACACCCCCTGGATCATACTATCATTCTCTTGGGGTGAGGACTGTATCCCAACAGGGGATGCGATCTGCTCCAACTCCCCCTTCTCACCAGATAAAGAACTGGATGATAGTTTGGTCCCCTCAACAGCTCGGATCTTTGAAGATGGGGACTCCATTACCAAAGGACAAGCCTGGGAGGCATCAAAATCCCATCTCACAGGAGGGGCCTGAGAACCAGTAGATATCTGAGATGAACCTCGGAGCCTGGCGGCCAACTCATGCCACTTCTCGCCCTGCTTCTTAAAGGCCGCCACACAAAGCAGTAAGGAATCTAGTGGGTCCTGTACTGGTAAAATTGGAGAAGCAGAAGGCATAAGGCCCACCTTGGAAGCAACAGGGGCCTGTTTCACCCCCCAACCCTCACCCGGCGAGACTAGGGACGGCTGAGGAAAATCCCCCTGCTTACAGCTCAGCGATACCAGCGGTGCAGCAAAGCAATCCTCCATCTGCAGTTGTCCAACCCGTGCCCTGGTAGTCACCCCCAGTTTTCCCCGGCTTCTGCTCTTGTTCTTCTTTGGCATTATAACCTAACCAAGTGTATTAAATAATCCTCCAGATCCACCCCACAAAGGCCAAACTCACAATCCAGGGCTCTTCAGATAATCCGGACCCTGTGCCCATCTGGCGCCTAAGGCCGCGTGCTCAAGGGCACGCCCTTGTGCGCGCTGCCCTTAGGTGCGCGCTGCTGGTGCCGGTGGGCAAAGCACTGGGCTTTTCAGAGTCCCAGTAGAGAGGCTCCTCCCTGCTTCCAGCTGCAAGCCCTCAGTGGTAATGGCAAAGGGAAATCCTTTGGAACGGGGCTCTGGGCTCTCGCCCCCCCCTAGGCAAGGGAGATGGGCAGGGGTGGGATGGAATGATCCGGCGGCTGCAGGTCTGTGCTCAGCGCCGGCAGGCAAAATACTGGGCTTTTCAGAGTCCCAGTAGAGAGTCTCCTCCATGCTCCCAGCTGCAAGCCCTCAGCGGTAATGGCAGAGGGAAATCCTTTGGAGCGGGGCTTCAGGACTGTCCCTGGGGTATTTTTGACCAGTGGGTTTTTTGATTATTGACAATAATTACCAGAGGGCAAAATTTTCTTCATTTTGTTAAGTATCGGTCATGCGACCCTATTTTTTAAATTTTATTGCTGTATGAATATTTGAGATTGTGTGTTGTGTGTAATTTATGTATTTGTCAAAAGCAATGGCCTTCAGCCACGCCAGAATAAAATTCATACATACATACATTCATCACATAGTTAACTTGTGGGGTTTGTTGTCGAGGGAAGTTGTGAAGGCCAACAGGGTTAAAAAAAATAATAATGATTGGATAAGTTCTCAGAAGATTGATATCTACTAATGGAACTGACAAGTTGGAATGGTGGGGAGATCTCTAACTGTCAGGGCGATGAGTGAACAGCAGAAAATGGATCACTCCCATTATAATCTGTCGTATGCTTCCCTGAAACAACTGAAGCTGACCACTGTCAGAGACAGAATTCCAGGCTAAATGGACCATCTATCTGACTGAGTAGGACATTTGTTAGGTTCTTATGGTCTGTGATGTAGCACCGTTACTTTATGCTCTATAGCACTCTGCACTCATAGTTCTCACTATCCGACCTTACACTAGCATTTGACTTTCACTTTGATCTGCTAACTAGGGGTGTCTTCAGACGTTACGAGATCACGGTGAACCACGGTGAATACCCACCTGTGGTCACCGTGTCTCGAACGTCTGTTTGCGGGGCACCAGGCGGGGTGCGTGGAGGGGGCGGGGCCATGCGGCCACACGTTGCGCTGCACGGCCCTGGCCCCTCCCACTTTCCCCGCCAGGATCCCCCCGGCACATCTGTTGTGGCGTTACGGGGTGATCCCGGCAGGGAACGAAGCCGGTGGTTTCGGTACGGGGCCAAAGGGCCCCGTAACGTCTGAAATCACCCAATATTACCAGTTAAGAACCCCAANCCGTCTCCTCGGAGGGCGGGCGGTGGGGTGCGTGGAGGGGGCGGGGCCGTGCGGCCACACGTTGCGCTGCACGGCCCTGGCCCCTCCCAGTTTCCCCGCCGGGATCCCCCCGGCACGTCTGTTGTGGCGTTATGGGGTGACCCCGGCGGGGAACAAAGCCGGTGGTTTCGGTACAAAACCAAAGGGCCCCGTAACATCTGAAATCACCCTAGATTTCAGCAACATCTGTAATTGCTGGAGTCTTCAATTTTTATTAGTTTGGATAAACTATCATACGACAATACTGCACTGATTAACTCTTGAACACAGACTGTCATGGACACTCTATCAGGAAAAGATTCAATGTATCTTTTGAGATCCTCTAGAATAGAAATCACATGTGAGTTTTTTGAGAGATATGTGGTGTATTCTATATTAGGAATTTGCAAAGCTGGAGAGTATTTTGCACTTGGGATTACAGGTGGTGAGTTATGTGGTGGTTCTTAGTAGTGTTGGTGCTAGGAATGGAAATGTGGGTGGAATCCAATCCAAAAAATGCTGTACGGGCCCTCTCAAATATCCAGACTCCCCTTAAGACCAGTTGCCTCACCAGCTCTATATGCCTGGTGAGAGGAGGTGTCACAGGCTGTGGACCCTGCCCAGTGCTGGGGTAGTTAAGGCACTTGACCCCCCTTACACATACTGTGCCCATTGACTTGGCCTGAGTGTTGGAGGGAAGCAGCAGGGGAGGTTACATCTGAATGCAATTATAGATCATGTGAAAATAAGGATAATGAGATGTATTTACACTCTTCAAGATAAGACACTTGGTTGGTAAAAAAACAGCTGCGACGGTGATCCGCTTTGGCCCGTGAGCCACAGCAAGTCAATTTAGGTGCCACCAGACATTGACGCACTTCTGCCCTGTAGCGGGTAGCCTGGACTGTGTCCTTGGAAAATCTCTGAGGTCACAGCCCAGGCTAAGGGCTGCCCATGTGATGTGAGTCAGCACGGGCTAGCATGTCTGTGTGGCCCCTGCACCTACCTCAGGTTGGGCATGGCTGCCTGTCATTGCCCACTATGACTGTCAATCATGGTGTGGGAGGCAGGGTGCTGGGAGTAGGGCATGGGTTGGGTCCATCCGCATGTTTGTTGTGCTCCCCACCCTACACAGGCCATGTAGGCGGCGGGATAGCTCTCCGACTGCAGGAATGTTAGTTCTCTGCCCTACCCTGACTCGGCCCATGTCCGCTGCAGTTTCCCCTCTCCCCGGGACAGGGATATGTCACCTGCTCTTCTATTCTCACCCAGTGATCCTTTGAAGGACATCATCTCTTGTGACAGAATGCAGAACTGGAAATACATGCATCCTCTGATTACAATATCTTTTTAATGATGTGTTGTAGAGTTGGCACAAAGACATGGCACCATCATTGGCAGAGAATGTTTCAGCAGCTAGGCAGTTACCTGCTATTTAATTTGTTTTGTAGGGAAGCTAGTACTGAGTTTTATGGGCTCCCAAACAACATTTTTTTGATCTTCTGAGTAGCATAAACAATTACTAAAGCATATTACAATAATCTATAAATAATGAGCATGCTTCTTCACTTTCATAATGCATCACTGTGGAGCTATAAGGTAGTGCTGAAACTCGGTCTTCGGTTTTCCTTGGAAAACACAGAGGACTGGGGCATTCAACTCCATTTACTGAGTTCTGAAGTTACGAGGAAAGACCCCTGAAACTTTGGAACTGAAACCCCTACTAAGCCGCTGCACTTCCCGTTAATTAACCCAACTCTGACAACTCCCCTCCCCCCTGGCTTCAGATCACTGTGAGTATTCATCCAGGGTCTGAGGAGCAGCCCAAACGCTCAGACCTCACATCATTGGAGAATATTCGTGAGGTTGTTTTTTTTTATTATTTTCGGAGCAGACCTACTATAAGGTCATGGAAACCGGCGTAATGAGGTGTAATCATGTTCCTTATATTAAAATTAATTACATCACATGTCAAATAGAGAAATTATTTTAAACCTTTATTCTGCATTTGCTCAGTGAGGATGGTGAAACTGGTTTTTTTAATGTTTATTTCTTGCACAATCTTCCCAGTCCCCTTTTCTGTTTCTCATTCGAAGCCACAATGTTGTCTAACTTTGCAGTTCTTCAAGGCAACGATTGTTAAGATTTTCAATATTATCTAATCAGTATTATCTAGTAAATTATCTAGCTGAGGATGCAGTGTGTATCAGTCTTACCCAAAGTGGGGTAAGGCTTCCCAAGGCGTGGTAGCACGCTGTTGCTCATATGTCGGGTCCTCTTCTGCCCCACAATGCAGCAAGGTCTGCTGTGAGGGTTTGAGCAACGGGCGTTAACACCAGTCCGTCACTTCTTGACTAAGGGCAGGATTATGGGCAGGCTGGGGGAGAGGGGCAGGGAAGTGCCAGAGGGCTGTTCATGTGGGCGTTGCCTCAGCCCATCACGTCAGTCGACAGTGGCCTGCCTGCCAGGCTTCCCCACGGGGGATAGGGGGTGGGGGCAACCATCTGTCGTGCTCCCCGTGCTGGTTCCGACTTGTGGCGGTAGCAATTGCCTGCCACAGGGCATGTGGTGTTCGAGCCCTCCACGCTCGTTTGGAGGCACCCAATGTCTCTTTAAAGTAACTGTGATACTACCTAAAAATGTTAACCCTAATAAGTAGGGATGGGTGAACAGATCGTGGTTCGAGTTCGGCCATTCGGTTCGGCTGCGTTCGTTTCGTCCGTTCGGTTCGCCCATTCGGTTTGGTTCGTCGGTTCGAATGTTCGGCCGTTCGGTGGTTCGGATCGAATGTTGAGTTCGGATTCGGGATTCGGTTCGGTCGGGATAGGTTCGGTCTTTAGTTCGGTGCAATCGGGAACTGAAAATGACATTTAGTTTTTGAAATAAAAGGAAAAAACTAAAAAACATATTTCTGGCCATAACATTTTTGTTTCTTATTACTTTTTGATGATATTTAGGGAGATTGTACCCCCCAATGGAGCGCACCAAGTAGACCAACATTCGGAACGATTAGATAAAGGAAACTGATTTCAGAAGCAATTGAATATTGTGATTTTAAGAAAAGCTCCATACACATTCATGACTACAACTTCTTTATCTTGCATCCAATGTTCATGAAACTTGTGCATATTACATCCCTCTATATGCTTAATATTTCTGCCAATTTTAGGAAAGAGTGGATAAAGGGTCCCAAGGGTATAAGACATTAACCTGAAAATACATTTCCAGCTGTTACATTTTGATATTCCATTCTGTTTACAGGATATTTGACAGGAATGTATCAAATACCGTTCCTGCTATTTCAGCAAATGTACAGGAGATTTTGATAAAGGGAACCACTTCTGTTGGCCAATTTGCATCACAAACCGATCTTATACCACAGTGACATAAGAGAATCCCAGGCATAGGCCCCTTCTCTACATTTGTTGTACAGGCATATAAAATTGAGACCCTTTATAATATCTCTCTGATATTTGGCAGAGATGATCATGAAAGTGAAATATATAGTCCTGCCAAATTTCATGTACACTGGTTGGACTACAAAGATGTTATAATCAGACATACATTTATTTGTTAATTGCTTATACCACCAAGACCTTTTGTCCAATCCTTCTGAAATTTGGCAAAGATAGTTACTATGGGAAGGGGTATAAACTTAACATGTTTCACCTACATTAGATGTGAGGCAAAGAAGTTACAGCTAAGAATGTATATGTAGAATATTGCAAAATACAATAATGCAACTGCTTCTAAAATCGGATTCCTTTATCCAATTGTTTTGATATTTGGTGCACATAATGAGTTCTATTGAAGGTAGAGGCACCCCAAATTTCAGCCACATAGCTTAAAAAACAAAAAAGTTACAGCCGATAATGTGTTTTCCATTGAAACCAATGGAAATTCAATTCCGAACTCACCGAACGCATCCGATCCGAACGTTCGAATTCGAGTTCGGTTCGACCGTTCGGTTCGGTTGACCGAACTATTCGAGTTCGGTCCGAACTCCGAACTTCCGAACCGCGTTCGCCCATCCCTACTAATAAGCCTTTTAAGCAGAGTTTTACATTTGCCTCAGAAAAATCATTTAGAAAACTCAAGAGTTTAGTAGAACTGTTTCTGTATACAAAGATGGTTTTTGAAAGCTGCTAGAGATAAAATAAAATTGTATGTAATAAAACATTGGCACAATGGGGTTTCTTAATATATTCATCTGCTGCTTATGTAATATCAATGAACAGATTTAGCATTTGACAGATTTCAGTGTTTAAAAAACGATAAATAAAATACAGCCCTACCATAAATATGAAAGATGAAAGAAACACATTGCCTCCGTATGACCACTGGGTGATACTATTGCTCAATTTACTCATTTTATCAAGGTCATTTATATAAAGATTTAAAATGTTACATAGCAAGGCTCTTAAAGAATAGGATTTAGTGAAAAAAATAAAGATCTTCAGAACATCAAACCAAACTAAACTTGAACTGTGTTTTTTGTTTATAAATATTCATGAGACATATTCGTAACCTTCTCCATCACATTCAGACATTGTATTGTATTTACATTCCTATGTTTACTTCCCAACCAATATGCAATAGCTTGTAGTAAACTGACAAGCATTTAGATTATTGGATCTCGGCAATGAGATGTATGTAGTACAGTAAAGCTAGCCTTCCCTCAGTATAAGAACTAGTAAAATCTAGTGTATTTAATATGGGCTACTTCACTTCACTTCACTTCACTTCACTTTAATTGCGGGTTCTTAATTAGCTTCATTTTTCCTTCAAGTGTCTTATTATTTTTTATATAAATTTCATTGGTACTCTTTTTCCCTTATAATGATCAAAGACTAACTTTCACTTTTCAGTTTGCTTGTTTTTTATTTGGTTTGTCTCATCTGTTAAAGCATAATATTAGCTTCTTGGTTGGTGGATACTGGCAAGGTCTGTTGAGGACCTGACAAATGGGTGTCAGACAGGACTTTAAACTGAGCCTGTAATGGCAAGGGAGGAACAGCAGATGACATAGATTTATAGCAGAGCTGGCTTGAAATTTCATGTTGGAGATTTTGAAGGATGATATTTTTAACTAAACTCTGCTTTTTTCAACCACATCTGCAGAAAGAAAAATTCTGAAGCAAAATTCCAGGTCATGGCCTCTTTCTACCTCAGTGAATATCATCAAAAGCTACAGGGTTATTGGTTGCAGGAATTCTGCACTGCTCATAATTTTGTTGGTTAGTCTAAAATGTTGTCAGAATTACAGAACATACTGTTTCATCATGGAGATCTAGTTTCCAGTTGCAAAAGGAAATGAAATTTAATTAAACAGATTTGGCTATATTTGTGCAGCTCTAATATGGCTTTGTTTATTTAATTTGTTTATTATATTTATATCCCGCCCTTCCCCAAAGGCTATGGGCAGCTTCCAAAAAAATATAAAATACAATATAAAAAACATTTAAATACAACCCCACCCAAGACCTGACCGACCCATTCCCACCCTCCAACAACCTCCCACCCTATCCCTATCCCCCAACCCATCCTCTCCCTTAAATCACACCCCCATTCAGTCCCTGCTGCCAATTTCACAACAAAATGGTCTGTTGTGAAACCACAAGAAGGATGAATCTTAACTCTAGGATTGTTGCCACACCACAGAAGGAAGCAAGGACGCAATGTCATTGGTTTTAAAAGGGTGCACTCTTTATTTGTAACATGCCAGACTTGGAGGAGGGGGTTCGCACTTTCTCCCCATAATAAAACCTGGTCCAGTGGTGCATAGCCATTATGCTGATGACACCCCAACTGTATCTCTCCTTTTCATTGGACCCAGACCCGGCAGTCTTGGTACTTACCCGGTGTCTGTCAGCTGACGGGGACTGGATGAGGGCAAGCTGCCTGAAGTTGAATCCCGACAAGATGGAGGTGATGGTTGTGGGAAAAGCCAGGGGAGTGATGGCCCCCATCATCTATGGGGTCCGTCTTCCCCTGGTATCTCAGGTCCGTAGTCTGGGGGTGCTCCTCGACCCACAGCTCTGCTTGGATGTCCAGGTGGCGGCTGTAGCGAAGGGCACATTTCGCCAACTACATCTAGTACAACAGCTTAAGCCTTATGTCTTGGACTTGCTCCTTGCCACAATCATCCATGCTTTTATTATATCGAGACTGGACTACTGTAATGTACTCTATGTGGGGATACCCCTGGCGATGGTCAGGAGACTGCAGTTGGTGCAGAATGCGGCGGCACATCTCCTTAGGGGGACAAGTTGTCGCAAGCACATTACTCCGGTGCTCTGCTCTCTGCACCAGCTGCCGATAGTCTTCTGGGCCCAATTTGGTTTTGACCTTTAAAGCCCTGAACGGCCTGGTCCCCACTTATCTGCAGGATCGCCTCACCCTCCAGATTCTGGATTGGCCGCTGCAGTCGGCTGGAGGCACCCTCCTTGAGGTCCCCCAGGTGTCTGTTCTCGGTGGCTGCTCTGCGGCTGTGGAACTCCCTACTGTTGGAGGTCTGCCTGGCGTTAGACACCCACCCCCTCCTCTTTTCGTAGACAATGTAAGACCTAGCTGTTCCGCCGGGCCTTTGCTGAGGGGAGGCGGGTGATGGGTGGGTTGGGTTAGGGTTGTGTTTTTTTTGTTTGGGTTATTTTTATACTTTTATTATATTTGTTTTTAATAATGTTGTTAGCCACCCTGAGATGCATAGGCAGGAGGGGGCAGCATAAAAATCTGACTAAATAAATAACCGTGGAGACCCCGAGGTACAGCCCGGGTTCCACCTCCCTTGCATGAATCCCAGCTGACCCAACCTCCATTTACCTAAGATGCCTGGCTCAGAACGTGGGTGTGGGTGTTGTTGCTCTTGTTGGGGTCCCCTAGCAAGGCCCTGTGAGCAGAGGCAAGTGATGCACCACACATATCAGGGACCATACCAGTCCTGCAGATTAACTGGCTGCACAGATCTTAGCCCCTGGGAAAGACCAAGCACTGGACCATTGCCCTGCCCTTGAGTTACCCGCTTCCTCATCTTGGAAGGAGATGCCTCACCATTCTTGGCTGATCCTTCCTGCAACTTTGTATAAATTCAATAAATAAATAAATAAATAAATAAACAATCTTCCAACTTTCCACTGTTCCATCACTGCTGGAACTGTTATCTTTGTTTGACTGGTCCCCAACCCTATAGCAAAAACTTTAAACTTCCTCAAGCCTCTCAAGTGGCTTAAGTACAACTGAATGCCAACTCCAGACAAATGGACTCCATCAGCCCTGCAAAGCTTGTGCAGCACCTGATGAATACCGTCATGGTGCATAAAAAAACATAACATCTAGGAGGCCCCAAGGTACAACCCAGGTCTCACCTCCTTTGCCTGGAGCCATGCTATCCTGACCCCCATTTCCCCAAGACGCCTGGCTTGTAATGGAGGATGCAGATGTTGTTCACTCTGGTATCCCTTTAACGAGGCCGCATGAGCAGAGGCACCACACACACCTGGGGCTGCAGATTAAATGGCTGCACCACCTTAGCCCCAATGGCTCAGCTCGGCACCCTTGTCTCTGGGTCAGTTCCACCCCCCCTCCAATATGCCACATCTGCAAGAAATCAAATCATTTTGTGAAAGTCTGCAAACAGGCTCAGCAAGTAGGAAACAAAATGTCCATGTTGTGCACAGTGCAGACAGCTGCAATGCCAGTCCACATGGAGAATATTGTGTGCAAGACACAGAGGACGATTTCTTTCTAGGTACACTTGAGGGGAGAGGCAGCTTCAGAGGACTGGACTATTGCACAGTGATGACACATGGAACAGTTGTGAACTACAAGTTAGATACTGGTGCACAAGTTAATGTGCTATCTGAAAGTATTTTGAATCACTTTAAAAAGAAACCTGTCTCAATAGAGCACAAAAAGGTACAGCTCAGAGCATATAGTGGGAACTAATTCCCACTATGGGAGTCTGTACGCTTGAGGTACAGGTAAATGAAACAAGAGGAAAGTTATAATTTGTGATTGTAGCAGGTAATTGGGTACCCATTATAGGTCTAAAGTCCTGTCAAGAATTGCGGCTTATTAAGAGACTTCACTTTACACTGTGTCAGGGATAATGCCCAGCAAGGTGGAGGATGAATTCACTGATGTTTTCAAAGGTATGGGAATTATGTCAACAGAGTATAAAACAGAGTTGGCAGAATCCCATGAACCAGTGATACATGCACCCAGAAAGGTGTAATAAGAAATAAACTTAAAACAAAATAACCCATGTTAACTGACTCTGAGACCTTACATCCATGGTCTAAAGCAGGGATGGATTTGTTTGTACTTGATTATAAAAAATAAGTTATGGTTCAGGACTATTATTTCCATTATCCAGAGATAACTCTGCTGTCCAGTACTACAGCCATTCATGTAATAAATCACTTGAAGTCTGTTTTTGCAATACATGGTATACCTGTGGTAGTTATGATGACTGATACCACAGAATATGACTTTAAACATATTACTTTGAGTCTTGGCTATCCCCAGTCCAATGGGTTAGCTGAAATCCGAGTCAAAATCATAAAGAAAATGTTGAGTAAATCAAAAGAAGATGACACTGACCCTTACTTGGCTTTTCTTGGCTATTGGGCTACTCCCCTGAAGCATGGACTGTCTCCAGCAGAAATCTTATGAAAGGAAACTCAGAACCCGTTGACCTGATTACAGGTCGAGAACAACATACATGTGGGTGCATATAAGAAGAAAGCCAAGATGGAACAGAAAAGGTATTATGACAGAGGAGCTAGAGAGCTAAGACCATTGCGACCACAAGAAACTCTTCGCTCATCCAATGGACAAATGTGGGGCCAAAAGGTAACAGGTAAAGGTCATCACAGATAGGGGATAGGGTCTGAGAAGGAATTGAAGACACTTGCAAATTAAACCTAAAGACAAAGGAATTCCTGAAGACAATAATCAACTCAGAAAAATAGATGAATAATCAATTGTCAGACAACCTGAAGAAGCAAATGTAGTACAACTAGGAGTGTCTGACAGAATCCTAGATACCTTGTACAGAGTTCTGCAGGTCAACGAGGCTTAGAAGGTGATTGCAGAGACTTATTGAGAATTGCTGAATGGAAAAGGAAGAAGAAGAAAAAAGTTTAACCAACAGAATTTTTCTTGAAACTTCGTTGTATGGTATAAGAAGTTTAATTCTGTTTTGTTGAAAGGGGAGATGTGGGATACTATCACTTTAAGAGGTTGTTACCCAGTGTACCCTTGGGCTCCAGCAGGGAGTCAGAGTGTGTACAGAAAGAACTGGTAAGCAGAACTTGATATGCAGAGCTGCCAGAAGGAAGCACACGACTTGAGACTAAGGCTGCTTTCAGATACCCCTCCCCACCCCCCCGGATATTCTGACTGCAGGAGGGAATGCACAGCAAGGATATGCGTGGGGGATCGACTGGTCTGAAAGGCCCCCCCTCCCCCACGTGGCTTTGCTGGCAGACACGTACAGGGATGCAGAGCAGGAAATCCAGCTCTGCATCCCTGCACGTCTAAAGCCGCGGTGGGGGTGGGGGTGGGGCTTTTAGACATTCCTGCACATATCCTGGCTACGCATTCCCTCCCGTAGCCAAAATATGTGTGGGGGGGAGGGGGAGAAGTCTGAAAGTGGCCTAATAGATGAACCCTCCTGTACATAGTTTAAGAATATTGTAAGTTAACTACATTACTACAGAAACTATAGCTGATGGTGGTGATGTTCTTGAGGACTATAAATAACACAGTAGGGAATTCCAAAAACCTTCCATGCTGGGCCCTAAACTACTGGAATTGATGGAATGTCCGCTTGTAAGCTGCTTTGGACGGTGGGGCTAAAGATCCCTGGACTGTCAAATAATTTCACTATCCAAAGCTCCCTAGATCCTTTGCATCAGTTCAGGTTTCATGTTGGGTCTGAGGGCCAAGGAACAGAACCAGTCCAACTGAGAATGAAAAGGGGGATTGGCTGTGCTGCTGTTAATTCCTGGAATGTGTTTTGACACAAAAATAATGTAGTTTTTTGAACAAGCTAGCATGACTACCCTAATCATCTCATTACCTAGGGGAACCTTGAGGACAGCAAATTGAACCACCACCATATTGACTCTCTTATTAGCAAAGTGGCTTGCCCACAAGCTACAGGACCCCCACAGCTACAGGAAAAATTCCCAAAGATGTGATACCTGGTAATTCCAGCATCCTCCCATACTAGCAGCCAAGGCTGGTTGCACCAGCAGTCATGAAACTATACCCTGAAAACTCAGGGCCCCCGCTGCCTCACATTGTAACTGCAACACAGCTTCAAGAAGCCAACTCTTGCACCCAAACTGACCCCATTATACTCTGCTAAGAAATTGTCCGGAATCCCCAGGTCCTCCCTCATTTCATCAGTGATCTTCGTCTATGGTCAAGAGGCAAGTCTCACTTCTGTTGGACAAGCATAGAGCTGATCTTGCAAATACTGTGCATGAGTCCACACAACCACAATTGTCATGGCTTTATTGAAATAGAATTGTCCCTGAAACTCTGAAACAAGCAGCTCAAGTCATCTGGATGGACGGAGAACAGATGGAATGCCAATTTTGTGTCACACGTGCTAAGAGTGCCCTCTTGCTCCACGCTTGCACCATTTTCATCACAGAGCTGAAGGAAACATAGTAGTACACAGTTTGGGGTGGGTGGGTATGGCATCATTGATCGAAATACCCTTGGGTTAGGGGAGATGGAGAATAAGCTGAAACTCCCCAGGTGCTTTCTTTAGGGCAACCCTGAAGGGGAACACTCGTAAGTCTGGGATGGGGGGGGGGGCGAGTCAAATGTCCCTGCATCCCTACCTTCCTTAACCTCCCTATCAATTGTTTGTGTGCACTGTGTGCTCCATACCTGCTATGGACTTGAGGTTGGCCACTTTTCTATATGCTCTGGCATCCATTGACAGACTCGGGAACCCCTCTTTTAACCCCTGAATCACGTATCTGGCTGTGCTGTGGTCAGTGTACCCCCAGATGAGCCACTCCAGGGGCTCATGCCATACTGGAGTTGGCATACTTGTCCATAATCTGAGGGGCTGATGGTGGAGGGGTTACCCCTGGGAGGACACATGCCCTAATGCCTACTTCTGTTCCTGCCATGTTTATACTTACAGCAACTGTGTTAGCAAAGGACTGGAGATAAATCTCGCCAAAACAAAGATCATGATGGTGGGAAAGAGGACTAAAAAATATAGATGGACTTTGCAGGGACAGCCTTTAGAACAAGTGAGCTTTTCTGATAGCTTGGGATGATATTCAGCAGGAATGGAACATGGAAAGAACATACCTGTTTATAGTTATATTTATATTTATATTTAATATTTAATATTTTAAGTATTTTTTTGACTGTTTTGGATTGATTTTATTGTATTTTATGGTTTTAATGATGGAAGCTGCCCCGAGCTGCGTTGCAGGAGGGGCGGGGTAGAAATTTGTAAAATAAATAAATAAAATAAATAAATACTAGGTACACAGTGGGGAAAGTAAAGGCCTCTTCTAGGGAAGTCCTAGTGATGGCAAGACGCTCCATAGCGGTTACTACCTCTAGGATTTTGAAGATATATGAAATTAAAATTCGGTTGGCTCTATTATATGGTCAAGAAATTGTTCCAGAGGAAAAAGTTATAGGGCTAGAGATAGCCCAAAATAAATTTCTCAGGCAGTTAGTAGGGGTCCCCCAAGCAGTGCCAGGCTGCGTCATGAGGGCAGAAACCGGTATGGTCTCAATCGTCTCCCTAAAAAGGCAGGCACTAGTAAATATGTGGCTATGTTTTCTTCACCAAGATGATGAGGCACTGCCACGTTTGTGCCTTATAGAGATGTTGGAGAACACTGGTGGGGCAGTGTATCCATGGCTTGGATCTCTTCTTACGTTTCTAGCCAAGACCGGACTCTCTGTGCAGGCAGTATGGCAATTACCCCCAGTGCAGCAGAAAAGGCTGGTAAGGGAATGGCTATTGGACTTAGCCGGCAGGAGGACATGGCGGCCCTGGTGGGCTGGAGGGCAGCGCCCTGATATGGCCGTGTTAAAGAACTTTTTGGCCTAGAGGTATACTTAGATGCATTAAACTCCCGGGGACTGCGTAGGAACTATGCCAGGCTCCGACTTCAGCTCATCGAGACCGCCATGACCCATGCCCGGTACAATGCCTCACCAAGGGACAGCCACAGGTGTATCTGTAGTTTGGGCAATGTAGAGACAATAGACCATATTCTCTTCAAGTGTCCACTGGATGATAGCCTTAGGGAAGTTTGGATTTTGCCACTGCTGCAGGGGAAAGAGTACTGGCGTACTGGGCCTTGGTGTACAAAATAAAATACATATTGAGCCTGTCCAGGGTAGAGGAGCTCACTGTCATTGCCATCTTCGTGCAGCAGTAGAGGATAATGGATAGAACAGGGATGATACATTCAGTTCAAATAAGGGGGTTGACCCCTTTGATGTAAACTGGGACTTAAACGAAAGAGGCTTAAATTGACATATGTGCTGTGATGTTATATGTGTACAGAATAAGAGTGCTTTGTTAAGATAATTAGTCTGTATCCTTTGAAAAACCGTTCAGAATCCTGTTTTTGTGTTCTCAGTGGTTACGTCAGGGGGTAGGTGATATGTCAAGGAGCAAGGTTTTATTAAGAGTGTTTTATATTGTTTGGTTTATTTGTATATGTTCAATTGTGGGGCCGTGGCGAAGGCTAGTGACCGTTAATAAAATTAATTCATTCATTCACTTACAGCAGCTAGCGGCTGTATGCTGGCCCACACAGCAGGTGCTGGAGTGGCAAAATTGACATGTGGGGCGAAAACACTTCCCCGCCTTGTTATAGTCCCAGCACACAACCACACCCAGGTTACCTCTGTAGCCATTGGACCCGTACGAATTGTAAGTTTTAAAGCCCCCATTCCTTAATAGGATGTGCTGGTTGTCCAAATGAGGGCCACTCTTAAGCTGCTTGTGCACTCCAACCAGACGGCAGGCAAATGAACATCTCAGCTAGAGATGTGCACCAGGGACCCGTGTCATTTTCGTTTTCATTTTCTGTTTTTGTTATTTAAATCTGCTGTTTTGTTTTCATAAATATTGAATTGTCGTTTTCGTTTTTGCTTTTGTTTTTTTTCCCCATTGGTTTCAATAGAAAACACCTTTCCAGCTGTAACATTTTTGTTTTTCACTATATTTGGCTGAAACGTGGAGGGATTATACCCCCAATGGAAGGTGTTATTTGTACCAAATTCCAAAAAGGTTAGATAAAGTAATCCAAGCTTAGAAGCAGTTGTATTATTTTATTTTGCAAACATCTTCATATACATTCTTAGGTGTAACTTCTTTGTCTCACATTTAATGTAGATGAAACTTGGCAAGTTTATACCCTTTCCCTGACAACTTTCAGAATGATTGGATAAAGGGTCCTGGTGGTATAAGCAATTAACTTATAAATGTATGTCTGACTGTAACATCTTTGTCATCCAAACAGTGTACATAAACTGTGACATGGATCCATATCACACTGTCACAATCATCTCTGCCAAATATCAGAAAGCTGTGATAAAGGGTTCCAATTTTATATGCCCGCACAGCATATGCAGAGAAGGAACCTATACCAGGGATTCTCTTATGTGTCACTGTGGTATAAGATCTGTTTGTGATGCCAATTGGCCAGCAGAAATGTCAACCAAATATCCTCATTCTGTGCTATGATCATCCCAACATCTCTCCCCCACTTGTTACTGGGAAGTCAGAAGCATCTGTTTAGGAAAGAACTAATAGAAATTCTCTTATGTCCTCTGTCACAGTGCTGCAGGATGTGATTGTGATTATAATTTGACAGCCTGGATGTGTAAACTATGTCAGGTGCCTGCCCCTGACTGGCACTGCATGTACTTCTATTTATCTTTATAGTCTTCAAGGGGACAACTTAAAGTCCTTATAAAATTGGGTTCCTTTATCAAATTGTCCTGGAGTCTGGCAGAAATGACAGGGAAGGTATGTGATATACTCCTGCCAAATATCTTGTAAACAGGATGGAAATACAAATGTTACAGCTGGAAATATATTTTCAAGTTAATGTCTTATACCATCAGGATCCTTTATAAAATCTTTCTGAAAATTAGCAGGATTGTTAAGCTTATGGAGGAACATAATATTTACAGCTTTCATGGAAATTGTATAGAAGTTTAAAAAGTTGTATCCGTGAATGTGTAAGGAGCTTTTCTTAAAATCACAACATTCAATTGCTTCTAAAATCAGTTCCCCTTATCTTCTCATTTTGAAAATCTGCACACCTTGTGCCCTCCATTGGGGGTACAATATCGCCAAGTTTTATTAGAATTTAATAAGAAACCTAAAATTTATAGCCAGACATACGTTTTTCAGTTTTTCCCTTTATTTCAAAAACAAAATGTCGTTTTCTTTCTATTTTTGTTATTATTTGTTGGTTTTGTTATTACAATAGTGATAATAAAAATGTCAATTTTCATTATCGTTATTGTATTAACGAAAATGACATGCATACCCCTAATCCCAGCGCAACCCTGGCTTAATTAAGGTCAGCCCTCTCCCTGAACATCTCCTTGTACACCTTATTGTAGCACAGCTGGGCACCAGGGGTTCAGAATCATATGCCCTATGAACTTAGTCTCCATACTTGACCAACTCATACTCTGGTCCAGGAAGGCGAGGAGAAGACACACACACCCCCACCTCCCATACAATATGGTGCATGATCTGGTCCAATTATGCCAGTTGCACTCAGCTTTGTGGTACTTAAACCTTTCAGTTCCCCTGTTGTCCCACTCTACGTTGGGGTCAGGGGTGGATTCACTGAATAGGAGGGTGAATATATCTCCATATTACCTCTCCATATCTTTTCCTTAGGGGCCTGCAATAAATGTTCCCGATGGGTGCAGAGACATCTGCATATCCGTCAGTCAGAGTTGGGAGGCTCCTCCCATTTGGGGGACTGGTGGTAAGGCTGTAGCGGAAAGTCACAGTGGTAGCTATTTCCACCGGAAACAGCGTTTCTGCAATTAGTGGTATGGCGTGACAGAGGCTTTCATTCCGCTAGTTTCATTCCGCTACTTCCACAGACTTCACAAATAGCAGAAACATGCCATTTTCTCTACTTCCACCATTCCGCCAGTGCCACGAAATAGCAGAACAGCAGTTTTCCAACAGCTTCCGACAATTCCGCAATTTTCCCGATAGTTTCCAAATTTGCAGAATGCCGGCAGAATTAGCGGAATGTCGGCAGAAAAGCTGCGATGTGGCGCGGGCAATTCCGAAATGGCAGAATGGAATTGCGGCGTGGTAAAAGCTGCTGCCGCTTCAGCCCTAACTGGTTGTAGCAACAGTTTGAGCAGTGAGGGGACCCCTTCCCGACTTTGGCACTGGCATTACAGCAGTCAAAATGCCTGGCCCCTTTGCGTGGTGGTTTCTTGGAAGTGGTGGTCTAGAGAACCCTGCACACCCTGCCCTTTAAGCCTAGGTTAACCTATCCCAGTAGAGCTTCTGAGGATAGACTGCCCCCAGAGGAGAGGACCTTGTGTTCCACGCAGCCCTGGAGCAGGGCCCAGAAACACTCAGTCCCTTTGGCACTCCCCCCCATGCAGAATGGGATCCTGTGGTTCAATTCACTGTAGGGCTGAAAGCGAGTTCTCGTTTTTTCTCTATTCTCTGAGAGATTACCGGTTCTTGACTCGCTCGTTTGACCAGTTCTCAACTCGCTTGCTTGACCAGTTCTTGATTCCCAATGTGGAGCGCTCTTGTTTTTTGTTTCGGCACTCAGACCACACAGTCCTGCTTGCAGCAGGGCATGGGAGCCAGCGCACCACCTCCTTGTGGTCCCTCTTGCTGCTATTCCCTCCCTGCTGGACACTGAGAATAGCGGGGGAAGGAGGGGAGATCCTGTAAGCTGGAGAAACCAGCCACCAGCACCTTTCCTCTGGGAAGGGGGTCTGTGTGGTCAGGGCTTTTGGAGTCCAGCTTGACGGCTCACTGGCCCTGGCTGTCAGCGTTTGGGTGGCAGCGAAAGCTTGAATGTTTTGAAAATTCCACTGATTAAATTAAAGAGGGGCTGCTCTTGCACGGACAGCGCTGTGCGCTGCTTTTGCTACAGCACAAACACAGATGTTTTAATGAAAGAACATTTTACATATCCCTCCCATTCAGAAAGCAGCTGCTCGTTCCTCTAGCAGCCTTTTAAAAACATTGCTGCATGCAGTGTATCTCCCACCAGGAGCAGCCCCCCACAGAGACAGGTCATGGGAGTCAGCCAATGGAGCCCGCACACCTCCTTTTTGCTGCCGGCCGCCCCCCTCCCCCGCTATTCCCCCAAAGCAGGACACTTTGAAAATGGAGACGGGAGGGGTGGGTGTGTGGGTGGATCCTGCAAGCTGGAGACAGCAGACAGCACCTTTCCCCTGGAAAGGGTTTTTGTGGGCAGGGCTTTTTGAGTCCACCTTGATGCTTCACTGGCCCTGGCTGCCAGTGCTTGGGAAGCGGTGAAAGCTTGAAGAAAATTCCATCGATTCAATCAAAGGACCTGGCTGGGCTGCTCTTGCACTGACAATGCTGTGTGCTGCTTTCTCTACAGCACAAGCACAGATGTTTAATGACATTTTAAAAATCTCTCCTATTCAACAAGCAGCTGCTCATTCTTCCAGCAGCCTTTAAAAAACTTTTCTGTGTTCAATTCATCTCTGTTTGCACCAAGAGCAGAGCAACACCCACCCTACACACACACACACACACACACACACACACGTGTCAGGGCATGGGAGGCAATGGAGCCAGTGCACCTTCTTCTTGTGGCTCTCCTTCCCCACTCTCTGCTATTCCCCCAAAATGGGACATTTTGAAAATGGAGGAGGGAGAGCTGTGTGGATCCAGCAAGCTGGAGAAAGCAGCCAGCACTGTTCCCCCCACACACTGTCCCCCACTCCATGTACCCCTGTCCTGCTATTCCCCTACTGCAGATCACTTTGAAAATGGGGAAGGACTATGTGTGTGCGCTGCTTACTCCGGCAGAAAGCAAGATGTTAAATGCATTATAAAATCCATTTTAGTTCCAAAATCTTGCTTTGGGCTCGCACAATAACATGCCCCTTGATGCTGCTCCCCTCCCACCAACATTTAAATTGCCAAACCATAATTTATTCAGTGAGTGGAGGACCAGGGATGTCTAAACGGACCGGCCACACTAGCCCAAGGCATTGTCACTGAACAGTGGGACATTCAGTTGCGGGGGAAACATTTGTTTTTGGTTGGCATGGGTGGATAAAAGCCCCAGTGGTGGCACATATTCCTTCTTCTGTTTTTGCTGGTGATTTTTCACAGGGTAAGAGTGTGTGTGGTTATGATGACGGACTGATGATGATGAACTCTATGTGTAATGACTTCAATGGCTATTCAGCGGCGTGGCTCTGTTGGGGAATGGGATCAGAGTGCGGGCAGAACAGGGAAGCAAAAGAAGAAGAAAGAAAGTTGTTTCTTTCACATTCGCTTGTACTTAAAACTCAGGCCAGGGCAACATGCTGCTGTGCTCAAAAACGTAAGCGAGAAAATAATGTTTTCATCAAGTGCAGGGCACGAGCTTTAGTTTGTGGCTACATTATTGCACTGATGATCAAATGGGTCACTTTAAAAATGGCTGGTGCCCAGAGGGTAAAATGATTGGTTGCTGAGTCTAGTGAGGACACCCTACCAGCATCTAAGTTGGAGCTCTTCTGTATTCTTTGGGCACTCACTGCAGGACAGGTGCTCGGTGCTCACTCCAGGTTGTAGCAGGACATGGGGGACAGAGAACCAGCATGCCTCCTTCCTGCCTCCCTCCCCCTCTCTATTATTCTCCTACTGCGGGCAGCCTTGGAAATGTCTCGTGTGGGTGTGTTCATGTCGCTGAGCTTGCTTTCCTAGAGGGGAACTTTACTGTTGCTCTTGGTGCAGAGGAGGAAGGGGGCGACAAACAGTAGTGACAAGTGACTCTCTGTCCCCCATGCCCTGCTACAAGTTGGAGAACCGAGTTCCCTGTCCCACACTGAGCACCCCCTCACCCCCCCAAAGGAAATGATTGCTGCAGATCAGAAGCTGGTAGGGTGCCCTCCCCCTCCCCCAAAAGCAACAGCTCACCATGGGGCATGGGGGCCAGAGAGTTGCTTGTCGCTGCTGCCGGTCACCTCCCTTCCCACCTAGAGCAACAGTAAAGTTCCCCTCTGGGAATGCCGACTCAGCCACATGCACACACCCTACCTGACATTTTCAATGAGTTCTGCAGTAGCGGGATAATAGAGAGGGGGAAGCAGGAAGGAGGCCTGCTGGCTCTCTGTCCCCCATGCTTCGCTACAAGCTGGAGTGAGCACCATGGACTCTGTCCCACAGTCAGCTGGCGTTCAGGGATGGTGTTAAAAAAAACAACCCACCAGGTCTGGAGGGTTAAAAAAAAAGAAGAGAGGAGAGCCTCGTAGCAGAAGCTGGTTGGTTGCTCTTTACTGCTTACTAGCTCTCTCTCCTTCCTGCTTCCCCTCCCCCCTTGTCTATTTTTATTTCCCCCACTGCGGGCTAGACTGTACTTGAGCAGCTATGGGAGCTCTCTCTCTCTCGCTCTCGCTCTCATCTTCCTTGTCCCTTCCTTCATTTCTTCCTTTCCCTCTTCCTTTAGTCTTTCCTTCTTCTTTAAAAACCCCACAGCACCGCATCAGAACCGTGTCAGCCATCTGCCATCACCCCCGCCCCACTTCTCAAAGCAACAGGGTTTTTTTCTCTCTCTCTCTCCCTTTTAATAATAGCCAGGGTTTCTTAAATGCGAACCATAGCCAGCATGTCAATAGACTGTGATCATGTGATTTCTGATGATAATGACTGATAACACTTCACTCTTGTTTAAAATTGGCTGTGCACAGTTTGCCCAACACTGGCATTGGCACCTTCTTCACAAGAATCTATGACTGTTGGGTCACACTTGCAGTCACAACTCGAGGAAGCGTGCATGCTGGTGTTCTTGGAGTCTTCGATGCCTGAGGAGGACCCAACCGCCGAACCTGCTGAGAAGGAGCAAGTAGACGATCATCACCGCCCAGGGGATGATCATCAGCACCCAGATACTGCCGATAAGTCTGAATGCAAAGAACCATTGGAGGAAGGAGATTGCGACACCACATGCAAAGCTTCGCAGGCTGCATTCCACATCAGCAGGAGACGGCAATATGCCACTCTCCACTCCCCAAACTACACCTAGAGCTGCATGGGGTGGTATCAAAAGGCATGATACGAGGACTGCAGCATCATTGACCCCAGCAACACCTACTTAACACCTCCTGACTCACAGTCTGACTGACTCACACACCATCTGCCACCCAAACCCAGAGAACTGCAAGGGAATGCACTGGTGGACACTCCTGGGTGTGGCAGTACTGCCAGCTGAAGAAAGGAGATAAAAGTATAGTGAGGTGCAATTAATGCAGAACTGAAATTCACAGTGGAAAAGAGGGGCAAAGTTTGGGAACAAGCCTTTCCGATGATAAGCCACTTCCAGATAAAACACTGTCTGCAGAAGGATACTACTGCAACAAATGGTTCACCCTCAAATCTGTCATAGACTCTATCTCTCGCGCGGAGAGCTACTGCTGATTCAGCATCTGACGAGGGTTGACGACGACAAGGGCAATCAGCATCATTCCAGTAGCAACACGGCAGATGAATATCTCTGAGAGTTCCCAGGGGCAGCAGATGCGGATCCCCTCATCTCAGAAGACTCAAAAACTTGTAGCAGCCACTGCAAAATGGATTTCAACCAGGATGCTACCATACTCCTCAGTGGAGACAGAGGCATTTAGGGACTTCATGGCCGAATTCTTTCCCCGCTGGAAAATTACAAGCAGGGTATATTTTGCTCAAAAAGCCATCCTGTACCTTTATGACATCCGAGCCAAATCTGTGAAGGCAACATTAGAGGAAGCTATTGGGAGCCCTGTTCACCTTACAACGGCCATGTGGACCAGTGCTGTGCGGCATACCTATATGTCTGTCGCAGCACACTGGGTAGTGTGCAGTGAAAACGGAGCGCTGTACCAGAGGCAGGCAAAACCAAACCCCATACAGGAGCGAACATGGTCACAGAACTCTCTGGCATCATCACAGACTGCCTCGCACCCAAGAAACACAGCAGGCTTCATTGTGACAGACAGTGCCCCAACACTGTTTACTCATTGAACCTGGGAAAATACATGTGAGTCTCTTGCCTAGCCCATTGTCTCAACCTGGTGGTGGAGATATTTTTGGAGGATGATTTGCAGGTGAAATATCTTCTCAAACGGTGCCACAACCTCTCTTTCCATTTTCACCACCCTTCAGCATCCTGACAGGCATTGAGGCTGATCCAGGAGCAGCTCTCACTACCTGTGGCGATCCCTCTGGACTCTCGGACTTTTTGCTTCCTCCAGCCTGTTAATCCTCACTCCCGAAGAGTCCATAGGCCTGACCCTTGGTTCGGGTTTGCTCTCTCTTTCTCGTGGTATTTCACCTTTTCCAGAGCTCGTTCCTGGTGGTGATCCCCTATTAGCAGTGTTGTAGCCAAGCAGGGGCGAGACAGACAATTCCCAGTCTTCAGGTTAAGTGTAAACACAATTAAATCTATTATATATAAAGAACAGGTAACAGTTCAGGTTTTAAGTTCCGATAACGGATAGGATCGATGCAAGACAAGTCACAGCTCCTATAATCCCTTCTGCCCTCTCTCCTCCTTCAACAGTCCACCCTGATCAGTCACTCTTTTAAAATGCACCAATCACTATCCAGGCTGGCTTAATATTCCAAAACTGTCCCGTCCCCCAACAATTAACTATGGCCTCCTCTTCTCCCCTGTGTTCTTAGGTAACACTACCACATCAGTATTTTGGTCCAGGGAACCAAGACACGGTGGAATTCAACCTTCTTGCTTTTGGAGAGGCGTTCTATAGAAAAGAATGCAGTGCAGCAACTGTATGTTAGTGGGACAAATGCCATAACCAATGTATGTAAATGTATGCAACTTTTATCAATTAATTGATTAATCGACAAAAAGGCATAATTGATTAATCAACTAAAATTTCTAATTGGGTTGCAGCCCTAGTTTTTAGTAGGTATTTGTTTAATATTTCTTTGTATCTGATGCTTCTCTTGCTTTCTTTTTACTTCCTTTTTTTTCTTTTCAATTTCTTTAGAATTTAGCTTAACTATACTACTATATTATGATTTAACCGAGTCACTATTTCATTTACCATATACTTTTTTAAGCATATTTTGTTATACATTGTACCTATTCTACAGATCCTTCCTTATTCTACAAATCCTTCGTTATTCGTACAATGTATAACAAAAAGTATTTTGTTATAAGTTGTACATATTCTACAAATAAAATAATTATTGAGGCATATTTCATTATACTTTGTACATATTCTACAAATCCAAGTTTATTCTTTCAGTGAGTCTTCCATCATTCTGTCTCAGTAGGCAGAAAAGAATTCACTCTTTTAAAAAAAAAAAAACTTGCCTTGAAAAACTTTCTCTCCTTTAATCTTCTGTGTTCTGCTCCTCCTAAGCTGTCCACTTGAGAGGCCAGGCAGTTGTTCAGTCACTGCCAGTTGGGTGGTTTTCCTTAATTTTCTCCCCCCTCCCTCCCTGTTCGAGCGAACCACCTCCTCCACAACACCTGATAAGGTGCGGACAGCAGCATCAGGCGGGGTGGGGGAGAACTGGGCAGGCAATGGCAGTAGTTCCTCCCCCCCTGCTGCTGCTGAAGGGGCTCAACTTGGGCAGGCTAAGGCCTGCCCCTGGCTGCCCTGTCGCCGCAGCTAGGGAGAGAAAATGACTCAGGCTGGAGGGGGCAGCCAGACAGCTGCCATGGTGCCATGTGCAACAGCATATGTTGTGCATGTCTAGGGCCAGCCCTAGGCACAGTGGCACCCTGTCCTTTTTTCCCTAGTCTGCTGCAAGCTTGACTGAGCTCAACGCACTTCCCTGCATGCAGCAACTAAGGCACCCCTCTCGCTCCCCATTTTTGAAGTGACCCACAGCCACAGTAGGGAAATAATAGCGAAAGGCAGAGCATGAAAGGGGGTATGCTGGCTCCCTGTGTGGGGGGGTGTCGCTCATGGTGCGAACAGATATTCACCACAGACAGAAACATTTTTAAAAGGCTGCTGGAGGAATGAGCAGCTGCTTGCTGAATAGGAGGGCTTTTTAAAAATGTTTTTTTATTAAAACATCTGTGTTTGTGCTGTAGCAAAAGCAGCGCACAGCGCTTTCCGTGCAAGAGCAGCCCCTCTTTGATTTAATCAGTGGAATTTTCAAAACATTCAAGCTTTCGCTGCCTCCCAAGCACTGGTAGCCAGGGCCAGTGAGAAGTCAAGCTGGACTCAAAAAGCCCTGACCACACAGACCCCTTCCAGGGGACAGGTGCTGGTGGCTGCTTTCTCCAGCTTGCAGGATCCACCCCCACCCCACCCCCCACACTTTCTCAAACTTGCAGGATCCACCCCCAGCCCCCACAAATACATACACACCCCATTTTCTAAGTGTCCTGTGATAGCAGCGAGGGCAGAAAGGGGGCTCAAGAAGGAGGCACGCTGGCTCCCATGCCCTGCTGCAATCTGGACCGAGCTCCAAGCACCCTGCCTCAACGCACATACTCATCGCACACAGAAAAGTTTTAAAAAATAAATAAAAGCTTCAGGAGGAATGAAGAGAGGGGAGATTTTTTAATGTTATTTCATTCAATATCTGTGTTTGGATTGTGCTGTAGTGTATAACGCGCAGCGCTGTCAGTGCAAGAGGAGCCTGTCCAGGTTCTTTGTTTGAATCAGTGTAGTTGCCAAACAATTCAAGCTTTTGCAGCCTCCCAAGCACCTACAGATATCTCTTACACTTACACACCTGTCCCCATAGGTTAGTAGTTTTCGATAAATCTCCTCCAGATAGCATTGAGATGTAAGCGAGATCTCCACTGCAGTTCTCGATCTCACAAAATTTCTCCTGAGATTTTAATTGATTTTCATCTCAGCACTAGTTCACTCGGGTTCCGGCATTGATGGTTGCTGGTTCTGCTGCATGAGCCCATCCCAGCGAAAGCCAAAAACCTTCATATGGTCAGGACAGTAGTCAGGAGCTGTTCTTCCCATGGTCCATCCACTTCCTGAAGGCATGGGTCAAAGAGGCTTGGTCACTACAAGGAGAAGATGGCAACCTTAGCTACACCCCACACCTGTGTGGACCAGGCTGATCTGCTTGCCTGTCCCTCTTGGGTTCCCCAACCCCTACCGGGGGATGACCTGGCCCATTGAGGGAGCCTGGCTCAGTCCAGCCTTGATCAGGTGCATACAGCAGTCCCTGCCACCAATCACTTCTTGGATGGACAGTAGTATTGCCTCAGTACCCCTCGGAGGAACAACTGGGAGGTCATTGACCCCCTGGCTCTTCTGGGGTGGGGTACCCATCCTGGAGTCTTTCTTCCCCACCCCCTTGTGGGACACGGCTTCATTATCCCTCCAAGGGGAGTCAGCTGGGGGCCATTGCCCCTTGGCCCCTCCTGGGAGGGGACCTACCCATTGGGTCCTTTCTGGGTTCATCATTGTGTGGCATGGCTTACTGCTAGCCCCCACAGGCTCCACTCCTGGCACAGTGACTAGGGGAGGGGGAGAAAGGAAATGTCCCTGGAAAATGCCACAGGCCTCTGCACCAAAGACCCAAAACTCCTTCTCCTGGGCTTCCCTTCAACCTGCTTGCAAGCAGGAAGGCCTGTCCATTGAGGCATTAGGGGAAGGAGGGGGTAGGGCATGGGATGTCTGCCCAGTAGGTGGGGAGAGAGGGATGCGGGGGAATGGGCCTCAAGGTCTCACCACCTCCAGCCTGGCTGAAGCTGAACTATTCTCCCTGCTCAAGCACACTCCACCCCGGGTCTCTGACCCTGTGGTACCTGCCAACTCCTCAGTGGTGAGGTGGGTGGCCTTGGGCACACTTCCTACTGTTGCTCCTCCTGTGTGTCTGGCAGGGCTGAGGCTGCCTGTGTGTCCAGCTTCAGTGGGCTCCGCATCATAATGTCAAGATGGCTGGGGAGCTCAAATTGGCAGTGGGAAGCTTTGCAAGGTGAGGCTTCCCTTTCATGCCAAAAGTGGGCTGCAGCTTAGCTCTCTGCAGCCTTTAAATCCAATCCCTGTTCCATCCTCCTAACGGGTGGGGACAAAGATCACTCCCTGCTGATTTAAGGAGGGAGTGAGTTTATCGTAACATAAATCCTAAAAAGCTGATCAATTACATATTCTTTCTGTCTTTTTGCTTACCATTCAGCTTTATTTTCTTATTGGGGCTGTGCATTTGGGTTTTGCTAAAACCCCATTATATCAGGAAAAGCTCTTTTCGACTTCCATATTTGAAACACAGATACAAGGTCTGTGTATTTAGGTTTCGAATGAACCCCAAATTTCCCCCCAAAATTTTATATCTAAGGTCTTGAACTGGACCCCAAAATTATGGCACATATCCAGCATGGAGCTGAGCTGCTCTCTGACTCTCCCCCAGCTGCTTGGGGAGCCTCTATTGAGTCCTCCCTAACTGCAAGGGCTGTCTCAGCACTGAAGGCTCCAGCACTGCAGCCAGGCTCGACTCAGCCAATAAAAAATGGTCTGTTCCTGAAAGCTTCATTCCCTCCTCCCCAAGCCAATGACACCTTCCACAAGCCCTTCTGACTCTCCTCTGAGCCAGAAACCATTCCCTCCCAAGCCAGAACCATGCTTCATCCCCCCTCTCCAAGCCAGTGACCCGGTCCCTTAGCCATCCCCATCTCCCAATGCCCCCAAGCCAGTGGCCATTCCCCCAAGCCAGTGACACCCCTTAATCCAGACCCAGGCTCCATTCCCCCCAACCCCAAGCCAGCAACTCCCCACACAAGCCTCATTTTCCATTCTCCCCTCTCCAAAGCCAGTTGCATGTCTCACTCTCCCTCATGCCGGAGATCCCCCTGAGTCAGATCAACTCCCCGTTCCATCCTCCTCAAGTTAACAACCTCCACACCAAGCTAGCTGTACTCTCCACTGTCCCCCAAACCAGTGCTCCTTTCTTTACTCTGGCAGCAGACGTAACAACAGATTTCACTGCATTTTCCTTTCCTCATTGACCTGCCAAACTGGCAGAGCCTCCCTGCACTTCTGTGCCAAAATAACTCCTACACAGTGACCTGTGTTTGTAGGGATGTGCAAACGTGGTTCGGAGTTCAGACCAAACTTGGTCTGTTTGGACGACTGAACCGAACTTCCGAACTGAACCCCAACCAACTGAACCGAACTCAATCCGAACTTGAAAATGACCAAACAGTTTGGCCATGTTCGGGTGAGTTCGGATGAGTTCGGGTGGGAAAAATGTGATTGGAAGGCCCAGGGAGGGGGAGGCAGCTGAGGAGCAAACTTCCTGGCACCAGGGGTTGAGAGGCTTGGAGTAGCAGCCAGCCTGCCCAATCACCATCCCTTTTTCCTCAGACCACTGGCTTAGCAGTCTGCGATTGGACATGAGGAATGGGGGGGGGGGGCGCCTAGGCTGCACAGAGCCAATGGGGCTTGCAGTAAGGCAGGTGCAGCAAGTAACAACAGCCATTGCCCTCCCCCGTTTCAACACCTTCTGAGCTAGCCACTGTTCCTGACAGCAGGTGTTTTCAGAAGTCTCCCTCGCCCAGCAGTTTGTGTTCCTAATCCATTTCCAACCTCCTCCTATTTCACCCATTCCACACATTTACCTCCCTAGTATCATTTATTTAGATTAGATTAGATAGGTTTAGGTGTAATTTTTATTTTTTACCCATCCCTGTGTTCTTTCTCCCTACCCTCCATTGAATCATCCCCTCCTCCCTTTATATAGTCCATCCTTGATTCTCTTCCCCTGTTTTTGGATTTATTTAGAGTAGGATTAGATTAATGTAGGTTTCATTTCAGTTTTGTACCCCTCCCTGCATTTTTTGTTGTGAGCTTCCTGTGTCTCCCCCTCCATTCCTGTGTTATAGATAGATAGATAGATAGATAGATAGATAGATAGATAGATAGATAGATATGTGTTTGCTGTGTTCTCTATATTGTCAACAATGGGGGAAATTTTATTTTTATTTTATTTTATTTAAAATGTATAGCCCGCCCCTCCTGCCCACAGGAAAATATTAAATAAAATTTTAAACAATTTAAAATACACTACATGGGGAAATGCTGGGAAGACCCTTAAAGATACAAATGCAAATACTAAAACTCAAATACAAATAGAGATTATGATACAAATACCTGAACCCATGCACAGCCCTATTTCTTATGCAAAACTAAAAAAATTAGGGATTCTAATAGTTTGGTTACAATCATTTCAGACAGATCCTGCCTCAATGAGCTTACAATCTAGAAAAGATTAGATGGGAGAGACAGTGATCCAGTCGCAAAAATTAAGAAGGAGATCCTGAATGATAAGACAGTAGAACAGTCTGTGGGGGTGAGGAGCTAGGGAATTCCTGATGGAAAATATAGGTTTTTAGGAGGGATTTTGAAGGTTGGGGGAGAGAGCGAGAACAGAGCAAATGCATTCAAGGAGGATGTTCCAGATTTAGGAGGCAGCTTCAAAGGGGGGATGATGACAATTCTCGGAGTGAGGGACTTTGGACCTATGAGGATTGACAAAGCTCTCTGGTGGGATGGGAATGTAGTGGGAAACAAATGGAAGAAGATAAGGGGAGCAAGACCATGAAGAGCTGTGAAGGTAAAAACAAGGCGCTTGTGATGAATGCGTTTGGGTAGAGGGAGTAGGAGAGGTGAACATGAGGAAAGTGACTGCCAAGGTGGGTGACCTTGGTGACGGAGTGTTGAATGGAAGTGAGTAGGGCAAGGTGAGAGCTGGGGGGCCAGTGACGAGGAAGCTGCAGTAATCAAGGTGAAAGACTAGAGCATGGACTAGAGTTTTGGCAGTTGATTAAGTAAGGAAGGGTTGAAATTTAGCAGAGAGAAGTGACCTAGTATTTTTTTGTTTTTAAAATTATTTTACAATACCAATGTAAATCAGTGGGACATGAAAATGCTGCAGTTTGTAATTTTTGGCACCATTGGTGTGGATGACTCATGGCATGAGTATGAAATATACCATGTAGCTTCTAGCTGCATGGTATGCTTTCATTTGTTGCCACTGTGCCACTGTACAGGATGTACTCTGCACATCTTCCCTTATTTTGGGGCTAGCAATCTTCCATAGAAAGACAGTATTTATTTTTATATTTATTTTATATTATTTATATGCCCCCCCCCCCCAATGCCCACTGCATCTCAGGGCGGCTTCCAACTCAGTATAAAACAATTATTTAAACATAAAAAATCAACAATATCATAATTAAAACCAATTTAAAACACACACACACACACACACACACACACACAAATTTAACCCACCCTCCCCTCCCCACCTCTGAAAGCCTGGAGGGCCAATAGACTCGGGACAGTGCCGGCCCAAGACATGTGCCACCGGTGCCCAAGCACATGACCCCGTGGCAGCCTCTGAGGGAGGGGGCCCCACACCGCTGCTGTGTGTTGGAGAGGGAGTCAGGACGCAGCTGTTTAAATTCCCCCCCCCCCATTGGTAGCAAAGCCTGCTGCCCGGCTGCCTGTAGCATCTCATTTTTTTTCCCCATGGCCCCGGGCCCCCCCTGCTGGCTGACACATGCCCCCCTCTCCTCCGCGCTGCTGCCTCCTCCGGGCGCCCCACTGACACTGTCTTCCCGTGGAAAGGGGTAGAGTGAGACCAAGCAGCCGGGCCGGGGCTGCTCAGTGCTCAGTGCCTCTACTGGAGGGATCCAGCCTTTCCTTAGGGAGGGTAGCAAGCTTGCCCACCCCCCTCCCAGCCGGCCAATGCTGTCTGCCCCCAAGGGTCGGCCCCAGGCATGCGGACCCCATCCCTCACCTGCCTCTCCCTCTGCTGTAGGTGGCTGCAACAGAAGCATCTGGGACAACCAATCAGACTGGTAGATAACGCTGTTTGTTTTCAAACAGCTCCTCCCAATTTGCTGATCAGAAGGTTGTAGCCTTGTAAAGAAGGTTCTTCAAGATGGCATCTAACAGTCTCACAACTGGGTTGTGCACACTCACCCTATTCAAATAATAGCTCGAGCTCCTGTAGTATAAAAAGTGGTCTCCCCCCTCAAAATGACAGTTCCTTCCAACTCTTTCTAGAAATATAAGGAAAAAATTCCATGCAAGGCTGGAAGGGTGGGTGTTGTGAGAATGTTTGGAGCCATCTCAAAGAACCTTATTTACAAGGTAGCAACCTTCTGTTCTTCTTCGAGTGGCTCCTCGCATGCTATTTTTACATGGTTCCACTGGGTGGGAAGGTCCGTGGGTGCACCAGTGCATGGATGTGGCATGCACATGGCTGCACATGCATCCCCACTCACCCACCACTCATCCACACACATATGGTAGCCACCGTTTCTCCCCGTTGCTCCATGCGTGGGGACGAGGGGGGGGGTGAGTGGGGATGCATGTTAGGCGGGTGCACACGATTGAAAACAAACATGCAAGGAACTATAAATTTCAGTGCAGTCATAAGCTTCTGACAGCCTGCCGGTGGCAAAGCCACCAGCAGACCGGCCAGCTTTTGGGGCCCCGCAGCAAGGCTTGGCACATGGCCCCTCAAACCCAAGGGCCAGTTGTGCTTCCTCTGGGAGGGAGTTCCACAACTGGGGCCCAGCCACCGAGAACACCCTCTCCATTGAATCCTGCCTCTTTATGCAGGGGACCTCCAAGAGGGCGCCCCTGGTGGACCAAAGGATCCATCCTGAGTCACGGAGGAAGAGGCGGTCCCTGAGGTATCCAGGTCCAAGACGGTATAGGACCTTATAGATCAATGTCAAAACCTTGAATCTTGCTTGGCACGTTACCGGCAGCCAGTGCAGTGCACGGAGCACCGGTGTTATGTGCTCTCGTCGGCCCGTCCCTGTTAGGAGATGGGCTGCCGCATTCTGCACTAGCAGCAACCTCCGGGCCAATGTCAAGGGAAGCCCCACGTAGAGCGCATTACAGTAGTCCAGCCTCAAGGTGATGAAGGCATGGATCAAAGTGGCCAGGTCAGGTCTGGAGATGTATGGGCGCAGCCTCCGCACCAGATACAGCTGGCGGAATGCCACCTTTGCCACCATACCTACCTGCTGATCTAGACGGAGACCTGCATCCAATAACACCCCCAGACTCCGAACCTGCTGGTCCACAGAGGGGCGCACCCCCTCCACAGTATGGGGATAGGCTGACTTTATGGAAATACTATGTATATCAAGAAAAGAGGAAGGACTCTTGAGAACAGTATTTTCTACATCCTTTGAAAATATGTCCTTTCCAAATATGTACGCTAGTTTTATTTATTTGTAAATTACCTGCAAGAATGCATTGTTAACACTAACTTCTTCTCAGTTTTGCCAGAGTTCATCTCCACGGAGTTCCATAGAGTCAGAGCTTCAAGTTGTTAAAATTTCTCTGTAAATCCCTAGATATATAGTATGCTAAACCCATAGCTTGGATTTTCCAAAGGAGTTGTCATGATCTGGAGTCAATGATCCGTTAATGAAACCTGCATTCTCATTCCACTGCTAGCATCAGTTATGCCTCTTCCCCCTCCTAGTCAGCAGAGTATGAGGACACATTCTAAAAGGCATCCAAATCAGCGATTAAGGTCATATTTATTATTGGCTTCTGCATACAGCAGAATATGCCATCTCTGTGCATAGTAAATTGACTTATTTTGAATCAGAGAGAGCTTTCCCCAGCACTGACTTGCACTAGTAAGACAAAGAGCATGCTTCTGTTGTTACAGAAGCATGCCCCACACTTGTAGTAAGATACACAGACTTCAGCAAGACTGATGAAGTCAGTTCAACCCTCATCAGAGAGTTTTTTAATCTATGGCCGCTTTTAGACGCATGCAGGGCACTCACGGCATGAAATCCTGTGGCGTGCAAAAATCTCACGGGCAGGGTTTAGACAAGACTTCTTGTGCATTATAACCACTTCGCATTCTTTTAAAACCGCTGGCTAAATACCTCAATAATCATGCTGAGGTATTTAGTCCACAGTTTTAAAAGAATGCACAAGCAGCTATAATGCGCGAGAAGTCGCATCTAAATCCCACCCATGGGATTTTTACACACTGGGGGATTTCATGCCATGAGTGCCCCAAGCATGTTAAAAAGCAGCCTGTAACTGGAAGCATATTTGCAGGCCTAAGTTTGCCCCAAATGAAATTAGTTGAAAGTGAATAGTGAAAAACACCGCTTTTTAAACCTAATTGCCACATGTTTTGTGGTCAGTATTGGGACATGTTTTGATTACAGAAGTAGCTACTTTGCAGTCTCCCCCTAATGGTGATGACAAATAATGTTGCCCTTCTCTTTTTACTTTGAAATAAAGAGTTCAAACACTACAGTTACTTTGATGTAAAAAGTGAAGGGGAGCATGTACTCCTCATTTTATTAAGAGTACATATGTCTCTTCCTGCTCCTCAGTAACTTTGGTTTGGAGTACTTGATGTGTGAACGAATTAGAATTAAAGTGATTTAAGGTGGAACGTTTCCTCAGTTGCTGTGCTATCTAAGTTTCATTTCATATAAGAACAGAATCTTTAGAATCCAACAGAAGACCAGTTTCTGCTAATGAAACCCTAACCCTCCGCATCTCATCTCTCAACTAAACCAGAAAGGGTGGGATTTTTAAACGTGCTTGATTGACCTAGGGACACAAGTCTGATTGTCTTTCAATTAGGAACTGGGCTCCAAGCCACTGGAGCACTTAAAAAAATGTATTGTAAATAACTCTCTTATTTTCAGGTTTCTATGCAAGCACAGATAACGTAGAGAGAGACAGGTGTAAATGCCACAGAATTGGTTCTCCACGACAGAGGGTCAACTTTTGTTTTGTGTGATCTTTGTGATAAGCATAAAAGTATGTGTGAATATATATTATTTGCATGAAGGCAGCTCGATCCTCAAAGCATTCAGTCAGCAAAAGCCTGACTTAAGTGAGGCGTGTGCTATTGGTGCACTCTGAGGATTGGAACCAGAATATTTAATAACTCTTTTGTAGGAGTTATTTCTATGTTATCTCTATCAATCAGATGGAGCTCTAGGCTCATGAAAATTTGCCAATGTGATTTCTGGAATTGCTGTGCTTCATCACTGTTGCAGAGTTTAAAAATAAGTTTCTAATGTAGCCTTTATTATTCAATGCATATATAAAGTTGATTTTAAAAAAAAAAAACATGACATTTTTTGTTCAGATTATAATTATAGTCCACAGTCATCTACTGCAACTCAAATTACCAACTATTTCATAGTTACTTAATTTTTCTAGTGTATTTGACACCACTGGAGCATAGCAATAAAAGGTTTTTCTTCCACTTTTACTTTGTTACACAAACAATAGTCATTTCTCTGCTTCAACAGATTTTTGAAAATAATTACACAGTCATTGACTATCACAATAGCATTAACAAAGGAGTTCCACTAAGCCAATGTGACATGTCAAAGGAACACTTGAGCCTTTTTCTTTCTTTTTCACACCTACAACTAAATGGCTGCTGTCCTACTGGGGTGGGGGAGTGCTGAAACATGTATGCAAATTGAACAGAATATTCTTTGAAATTTTAGATTGCCATTGTCAAATTCAAATAGAAAATTAACATCCCATTTGTGATCTTTGCAAAGAAAGATGGCAAGGGGACCTGTCACATTTTTCTAAAAATATTCATTAATTGGTCTTTTAGCTATTCATTAGTTCATTAATTTGCTGGTTGTTCATTTGTTAATTCCACAACTTGTGATAGGTCGTTTGTTGCCACATGGTGCTGGGTATGTTTATTTCCAGAGATGACTGTCTCTTAACAAAGTTGGACTTTGAAACTGATTAGTTTGATAAAATTGCTTAACAAGCTAAAAAACATGAATTGCAGCTTCATTAAGGAATCAATATTAGACTAATATTGAGTAGCAAATGCATTGATTTCAAATTTTAACTTGGTTAAAAATTGAACTAATCTAACTTAATGGAGTTGAAGTTCATGGAAATAAACTGTTAAATTGAATTCAAAGATTTGTTAATAGAAACAAATCTTTGAATTCAATTTGTGAATCGAGCGAATGCGATTGGTTTCAGCCTTATTAGAGAAAATGACAATATGCAATCTTCAGTGACAATGCTTTGAACTAGAGCTACAAAAAATCTTTATGATGTCCAGCTCACTAATAGTAGTAATTCAGGACTGTAATGAATGATGGATTATTGTACCAGCCAGTCCTTGATTACTTGAGAATAGTATATTAAGTGATTTTGAAATTACCTAGCTGTTGCATCAGCTAGAAAAACACAATAACAGGTTGGGGTTTAAGGCCACAACTCTTTATCACCAAGAAAATACTAAGGACTACATGTGGGGTCAAGTATTTGAATTTGTATCTGTATTTGTGGCTTTAGAATTTGTATATATTTTCCTGTGTTCACTGCATCCCCCCCTCCATTATAGTCAATGTGAAAAACTCAGCCAGCGTGGGTCTCTGCATGTGTGTTATTTTGGTGCAGAAGTGCAGTGGAAATCTGCCAGTTTTACAGGCCTACATGGAAAGGAAAATGCAGTTGAAATTGCTGCTAAGTCTGCAACCAGTTTTAAAAGGGGAGAACTGATTTCGGGGAGGGTAGGAGAATACAACTAGCTTGGTGGGGAGGTTTTTAGCTTGGGTGGGTGGAATGAGGCATGGGTCTGGTTCGGGGGAGTTCATGGGCATGAGGGAGAGTGGGGCATGCAGATGGTTTGGGAGAGGAGAGAATGGAACATGGGGGTGGCTTAAGTGGGGAGTTGCTGGATTGGGGATGAGGGAACGGCATGATTCTGGCTTGGAAGTGTCACTACGGGTGTGCAGAAGGCACCCCTACCATGTTTACAAAAACCCCTTCGTTTTCAGGGGCTTTTTTGTAAACAACCTACCAAATGCCTAAGCAGGAACATACATGCTGATGAAGCCCATTGAGATAAACCTTAATCCCCTTTGGGATTAAACATATGCACCCCCATCCTCCTTGTACAGCACAGCATCCATCTGCTTTTTCTGGGTATATTGGCCCATCAGGCCTCCTCTCTCAACTACCCACTTCACAATCTCTTTATTAGCTTTTCTCCTTGAATTATTTACTTCGGAGGATTTTACCGCTGCTGTTCACATCCTCCTATCTAGAACATGGGTGCAAATTAACTTCACTTCTGAGATCAGATGCCCCATCTGAAGCAAATCATGGTTTACCCTAAATATCAGTTCACATCCTAAATTCCTGCGGAAATCCTTCTCCTTTAGATGATCACAACTACATCAGGGGTACCCAGCTCAAGCACTAATTGAAGCACTGATATAAACTGATTACAAAGAATTCCACTTATTCCCTTCCATGTTATGGTTGCACATGCTGCCTTGTGAGCCCAGTAGTACTGAGATGAGCGCAAGTGTTCCCTCCCAGTCAGGAAATACCTACCTTTTAGGAATCCTTGCAATCATTTGGCGGTATTTCCCCACTTGTCAGCAATTCCACCATTGTGAGATTGGCACCAGAGAGTTTCTGCCAGTTTTGGTGATTTTTTTGGACTTTCTGGGACTGGCCAGCATTTTTGGGACTGTCCTTTCCAGCACTTTTGCTTTGTTTATCTGGTATTTAAAGCATAAACTGATATGCGTCATTGGTGGCAGCTTGGCTTATGTTGTGTAGGGCCAAAATGAAAATTGTTTCGGTCCTCATGAGATATCGTGAGATGCATGAGAATCAAAAACATTACCAAGATCTCAACAGGATCTTAGTTACATTCCAAGACCTCATGGAGATCTTGAGAAAAAAAAATTAAACGCTCTGCTGCACATCTGCAAGTGGCCACTGTGGCCCTTTTCCAAAATAGTGCTTCACCATTTTGGAAAGGGGCAGCCATTCTGCACATGCACATCGCCGTGCATGCATGAACACCACTGTTCATGCATGTGCAGCTGCCCTTTTCCAAAATGGCACTGACAACACCAGCCCCATTTTGGAAAAAGGCTGCACGTGCACAGAACAGCTGTGGTAGCCATTTTACACATGCACAGTGGGATTTTTGTTGTTGTTTGCTGTGTGAGGTCACTGCCTCAGTAAAGTCACCTTTTTGCCTGCCCCCACAGAGAAGCGGAGAGGAGTCTCAGGCCCCTTTCAGACGTGCAGCGGGGATCAGGCGTGGGAGCGGCGAAACAGCCGCGGCGCTGTTCTAGACGAACCGGAAGCGGAAGTTGTGCACGTGATCCGGGGCCGCACATTCTTTGCTGACTGCGATTGAACCGGCCTGATTTCTCTGGGGTGACATACACGGCCGGAAAACAATGCGCGGCCCCGGATCACGTGCACAACTTCCGCTTTCGATTAGTCTAAAACAGCGCTGTGGCTTTTTCGCCGCTCCCGCGCCTGATCCAAATGCACGTCTAAAAGCGGCCTCAGAGTAGCCCTATACTCTGAGAGAGGTGGCCAGGTGAGTAAAAGAGTTGTGGTTTTTTTTAACAAGTGCAGGGGGAGGGGGAGATTCTTGATTTCCTTGGTGAGAATCAGGAGGATTCTTGGGTCATTCTCAATTGCAACAATATGCTGAGAAGCCTGATTCTCACTGAGAAAAAGGAGAATCCGAGAACTGAGTTTCAGCCCTAATGTTGTGTTCAACTAGCAAAAAATAGCAAAAATGTTTTCTCGTTACGCAAATGACGGTGAATGATCTGATTCCAATGGAAACTGCATTTTCTACAATTGCTTGTTTTAGGCCTAGTGCCCAGTATACAACACCATGACCAAAAAAGATCCAGATGTTCTTTCTTGGTCATTATCTTACTTAGCCTAGGGGAAACATTAAACAAAAGTTAGTTTATATTCATAGCATTTCACTTCAAATCTCTGTTTTCAGATTTCCCAACTTCAAATCTGCACACTATTATGTACTCCAGCTGGATCAACATATTTCTCTTTAATGCTTGGGAGCATCAAATACTAGTTAACATGATTTTGTCAACTATACTACTGCTGTAACAGTGGATGCCACCTAGCCGAATGGATTTGTCCCAAATTGATTAGATGGTATTCTCAGGCTTGCCACACTCCTCTTCAGCACTGATCGACACTGCACCCACATGACACTGTCTTGGTTTCCAAACAGGCCCAAACCGCCTTACCTTCTATAAGCACAGAACCTGGCTTTTTATGGGTTTTGGAGCTACGTATCTTCACTGTCACTGGTGCTGGTCCCTATCCTAGGACCCCAAGTTAGGGATGAAATGGGTACTAAATGTAGTACCCATGGGTAATACCCACTTTTTTGAGTACCACATTGGGTACTCGACAGGTTACTGGGTACTGACTGGGTGCCCGGAAACTGGAAAAAATGAGTACTTCTGGTATTGATTTATTTTGATTTTCTGTTTCCCATTTGGTATACCCAATTGGCATATCAAGTTGGAAAATGGAAAAATTGGCACTTCTAAAAAATGTGAATAGAAGTATTTTTCTGGCACCAGAAGCTGATTTTCTGCAACTGGAAAGTTGATTTTCTGGGATGGAAAAGCCATAAATAAGTGTTTTAAGAGGGGGGGAAATGGAACCAGATGTAGTTTTCCATGACCGGACGTTGCCTAAAAATTTCAGAACTTGACAGAAACCCAATAAACCAATATTGGGAGTCAGAATTTTGACAAAAAATGTTGTTAAATTGGTACTCGAAGTTGTCATTATGGGACCAGAAGTCGACATTTCAGGAAATAGGGTATTTGATCTGGTTGCAGTTGGGTACCGAATGGTATCTGATCATTACCGGGATGATTCAAGTAATGGAAACTTTATGTATTACCCATTTTTGTGGGTACCCTCTTTCAGTTCTACAAGGACAAGGGCTCGGCCAGAGAGAGATAATTTTGAAACTACCAACTTGTAAGACCCAAAGGCCAGAGAATAGGCTGTCTGAACAATTTAGTTTCTTCCTCTGATGTGCAGTTCACCTTAGCTGAGATTACCTTGAGTATTTTCAGGGTAACAGGGCACCTACTATCAGCCTGCAGGCTTGCTCACCCGCCCCCCCCTCCATCCATATCTTCTGGGATCTCAAATCCTGGCAGAGGGCAGTAGTGCCTTCTGTTTTACAAGCAAATGAGATTGCTGCCAACCTAGCAACCATCCCTGCTGCTAAACCCTGCTCATGCAGCACAACTTGAATGTCAAATTCTTAGATCCAAGTTCAGTTTAAGAAAGGGGTTAAGGGCTCTTACAAATTTTATTTATTTATTTATTTATTTACTTATTTAGTGATTTGTATTCCACTCCCTCCAGCCCTATGGCAGCTTGGGGCAGCTCACAAGACATTTAAATGCAATATATAAAAACAATTATAGATAATTGTTTATTTTGCTGGGAATTCACCATATTGCTTATTGCAATAGTTATGGCTATGTAAAATCATTATTGTGGTCAACATCAGCTAATGCAGGGGTCAAGTGTGGCTGCCACAAGCCCCGGGAAGGGTAAGGCAGTACAAGCAAGAAGTCAATACAGGGGCCAAATGTTGCCGGCATAACCCCTGGGAAGGGCAAGACAACAAAATGTAATTATAAATCTTTTAATTTTATTTTTCTTGTACAATCACGGATATCATGTATTTTAGTTTTGGTTTTATGTGAATAGGTAATTTAATTTGTATTTGTTCATTCTTGTTACGGCCTACAGCCAAACAAATAAATATTCATTCATTCATTCATTCATAAAAACAATTCATAAAAGGGATTACTAAAACAATAAAAACAACAAGGAGGTAAAACCACTTGGTAACCCCCCCCCCCACTTATTCCCTCCCTTCCTCCAAGGCCCGGACGAACAGCCAGGTCTTACAGACCCGACGAAAGGCCAACAGGCTGGGAGCCAGGCGAAGTTCCTCCGAGAGGGAGGTCCACAGCTGTGGTGTGGCCACCGAGAACGCCCTCTCCATCGTGGCCCCCTGGTTCACCCAGGGGACCTCCAAGAAGGCACCTGCAGTAGACAGCAGAGGTTGCTCTATGGCCCGGGGAGTGAGGCAGTCTCTCAGATAGGAGGGGCCCGGACCATGTAGGGTTTTAAAGGTCAAAACCAGCACCTTGAATCGGGCCTGAATGCTATAGGCAGCTAGTGCAGAGCCCGGAGCACTGGTGTAATGTGCTTCCCAGGAGATGGGCCACCGCATTCTGCACCAGCTGCCGCTTCCAAGTCATCACCAAGAGCAGCCCCCCGTAGAGCGCGTTGCAGTAATCCAGCCTTAAGGTGATGAATGCATGGATGAGGGTGGCTAGATCAGAGCTTGAAACATATGGTTGCATCCTCCGCACAAGATGTAATTGACGAAAGGCTCCCTTTGCCACCGCCTCCACCTGACGATCCAGGTGGATGCCAGGGTCTAAAAGAACCCCCAAACTCTGCACCTGTGGGGCCAGTGGGGGGTGGATCCCCTCCACAAGGGGATCACCTCCACTGCCCTGCCCACCAACATCACCTCAGTCTTATCAGGATTCATCTTCAGTCTGCTCAGCCTCATCAAGTCACTCACTGCTAGCAAGCACAGGGAAAGCACTGAGACTGCAGGACCTGGGTTTCTTGAAAAAGAGAGGTAAAGCTGGGTATCATCAACCCCTGGTCACCATACTGGTGACAGTGCACACCCAACCGTCTCACAACCTCACCCAGGGGTTGCATATAGATGTTAAATAAAAGTGGAGACAGAATCGAACCTTGCAGTACACCACAAGCGAGATCCCAGGGGCCAGATGTTTCTTCCCCCAGTACCACCCGCTGGCTTCTCCCTGAGAGGAACGAGCAGAGCCATCCTAAGACAGTCCTGTCCACTTTCCCCAGGGTCCACAACCGTCTCAAAAGCAACCCATGGTCCACCATATCAAATGCTGCCAAGAGATCTAGTAGGATCAGAAGTGTTGAATCTCCTAAATCCATCTCTCTGCGGAGGTCATCTACCAAGGCCACCAATGCAGTCTTGGTGCTCTATCCTGGATAAAAAACTGATTGAAACGGATCCAGAAAGCTGATGCTATCCAGATGGCCCTGGAGCTGCTGGGCCACCACTCGTTCAATAACTTTCCCTAAAAAGGGAAGGTTAGAGACAGGTCGGTAGCTGGTGAGGAAATCAACATCCAATGATGGTTTTTTTAGCAGGGGCCGCACCACTGCCTCCTTGAGTTAGTCTGACACCCTGACCTCCCGAAGGGAGGCATTGATCACTCCCGCCAGCACCAGTTCCAAAGTCTCCCCGGAGGCTTTCACCAGCCAGAACGGGCATGGATCTGGTTCACAAAAGGTAGCCCTAACAGACCCCAGAACCCCCTCAGCATTGGCCAGCATCACTTCCTGAAACTGATCCCACAAAAATGGACCAAACGGGGCATCCATAACCCTAGGCTCTCCTTCTTTTGCATCAATCCCGGCCTCGAAATCATGCTCAATTCGACCTATCTTATCTGCGAAGTAGTTTACAAACTCCTCACAGTGGGCTTGGGAAACCTCCCCCTCTAGGCAGAGTGAGGCCGGACTGACCAGCCCCCTCACCACCCAGAATAGCTCCTCTGGATGCGACGTCACAGCAACTATGAGGGCGGCAAAGAATTTCTTCATTGCTGTCCTCACAGCCACAACATAGGATTACAAACGGGTCCGATGCTGCAGCCTATCAAATTCATCACGAGAGCGGCGCCAGCAGCACTCTAACTGCCGCCCTTCCTGTTTCAAACACAGCAGCCCCTCTGTAAACCAAGGAGCTCTATGGTGACAAAGCAGCAGGAGCGAACGCCTGGGAGCCACCTGATCAATGACCCCACCCAGCAAGGTTTTCCAAGCTTGAACAAGGTCATCAACCGAGTGGGCTTCAAGGTCTAAGGACACCTCCCCCAGGGCTTCCTGGTCTGGAACCGCCATGGTTCCATCAGTCTTTGGAGCAGACCAACCTAATAGGTCCTGCTTCTTTCTGGGGGATGCCATGCACTAGGAACCTGGTCTGCAATAAGTAATGAGCCATCCATGAGAAGGGCATAGAACTTACTTCCCCCACTACTGGATCACCCACCTCAAAGCCGAAGCAGAAGACCAGGTTGAGCATATGCCCCCCCCCTCATGTGTGGGGCCACTAACCATCTGGAACAGTCCCATGGTTGCCATGGTGGTCATGAACCCACACTCATCTACGGCAAGGCCAGTGCTGGCGTGAATGTTTAGATCCCCCAGGACCACAGTCCTCAGGGAACGCACCCCTAACATCAGCTCTGCTAGAGCGGCGATGGATGCTGCTGGGCAGGAAGGAGCACGGTACACCAGCAGCACCCCAATTCTGTCCCTGGCCAACTCAAACACAAGGTGAAGGGCCTCGATCCCTGGGATTAAGTGCGCCGGCTTCCTCCTAGCAGTCCAAGATTCCTTAAAAATCATATCTACACCACCACACACACACACACACCCTGTTCCCCAAGCCGGGGCTGGTGTTGCACGGAGTACCCCGCCGGAACAAGGTCCACCAAAATCGGACCTGCCTCACCGTCCAGCCAGGTCTCCGTGAAACATATGCTCCAATAACCATGGCAATTATCAAGTGAATGCTCCTGCCTTCATTTGCACGCAATGTAAGCAGTAAAATTCATTGTATCATCTCTTATACTGTGCTTGCTTACAGCTTAGGCTCCATGAACCCACACTTTGCCTTGGTCTTTCAGTTATGTATAGCTGAAAGGTATCCTATCCAACTCATGTAAAATTCCTCAATGTATGTAACTACATATCGTCTCTTTCCTGGCTCTGTTTCTTCTCCTAGTGAATTTTCCTTTCCGCCCTAGCTTTTAAACTTTAACCTGGAGGAAGGGTGCAATTACTTCAAAACTCCCTCCTTTCAGAGTTTCCCTTTTAGCCCTGAGCTTCGTCACTATCACCAGAGGGTTCATAATTGGTTTGAATCTAGGAGCCGTAGCGTTGTCAGTTTCACCTGCTAGAGAGTTCACTTGGCAACTAGAGCAGCCAGCCCCAGTGAGTTTCCTTATCAACCCCAGCTCGATCACTCTCACCAGTGGAGTTTTCTTCACCTGGCAGCATTCTCTTCAATTTCATGGGAAGCTGGGGAAAGGAGGAGGCTTTGCAGACCTCTCTTCACATGAGTGGGTAGCCCCAATATTTGTCAGTTATATGCCTAAGGGAATTCTATCCAACCTACGTAAAATTCCTCAATGCATGCAACTACATATTTTTGACATGGCAAATGATTTTACAGCACCATGCGTAAGTGTAAAAACATCCACAGTCTTTCTCTTGACTCCATCCCTTCTCCAAGCGGATTTCCTTTTCAGCCCCAGCTTTATAATTTCCAGGAGGGAAGGATTGGAAGGGCAAATTGCTCTACAGAGCATTTCCCTAGCAGCCCAATCTTTCTCATTCTCACCAGAGGGTTTGGTTTGAAGCTGGGAGCAGTAATCTTATTTGTTTCACCTGCTGTGGAGTCGCTTGGCAAGCAGAGCAGTCAGCCAGTGAGATTCCCTTCCATCCCAAGCTCTGTTCTGCCCATAGTCTCAGTCTTCAGTAAAAGATCCTCATGTTCCTCTCTCCATACCCTGCAATAAAAGCTCTTCACATCCATAGCCTGCTATAAAAGCTCACCTCCTCGTGTCATGCAACAGAATATTAGTGAAACAGACAACAGAGAAACCACTTAAAATAGAAGAAAACAACTTCCTTTTTCACATCTTTTCTATTCGAGAAATAATTCTATTCAGGATGAGGAGAATTCCTTTCACTTTCTCTTGATGTTTGATATCGTGAGTTTCTACTCTTCAAATGTCATGTTTTCCACTGTGAAATGAAAAGAAAGCAACTTCCATCAGCTAAAGCTTAAAGGAGAGTGATTTTTTTCTTCAAAGCATAGCCCTTTTTCAGTGCAGCACTGCACCATTAATGCATAATGCAGCCTGTTGCTTAACATAAAGATGACATTTTTCCTCTGTCACACATGAAAAGTAAGTGACCTTAAGTTGGTGCATCTGTCATTTGTTCTTGTTTGAATGCCAAGTAATACAGCTCTGTATCGCAGAAGGAATTTACAAGAGTGCTATTGTCAGCAATTACAATAAATCTTGTTTATCTTGATCTTACATCTGTTCTCTGCTCATTCTTATGTATACTAGCGAAAGAGGATGACAAAAAAGACAAGTTCAATTTCTTTCTCCCACGCTTTTCTGTAACTTTGACCCAAAGTCATAAAACAAAATTAGTTAGCATACAAGGTGCACAGCTCGCTGACAGCCACTTGGGATGAGGCGCTTTCAATTTGTGGCAGGCTCTGGTGACTCGTAGGAGGGAAACTGATGTCAGAAGGAAGAATTAGTGGGAGAAGAGAGGATATAGGACCTCTGTTAACAGGGACAAGAAGACGTTTTAGCCCTCTAGCCCTACTTGAAATGTGCTGACATTTATTCATAATTTATTCATAAGTCTCCACCTCCTGCAAACTGCATGACTTTTTTTCAGGGTGTTGAATCTGGAAGCATTTCCCTTGTCGTTTTATTGATGATGATAAAAATTACATTGACGTAGCATCTTGGCAGTGGGTTCCTGTCCCAAACAGCTTGTGATCAAGGTGTAAAGCAAGATGACCTGGGAATATGCCTAGTTGGCAGGCAGGGGAGCACAAAGAAACAATTAGACAATTGTGATGGCCTAGAATTCTCTGGGATTCCAGTTGGAACCTTATGGCCAGAAGGTTCTGGGACTCAGCAGTTGTGAGGAACCTCGCTACCAGAGGATCTGTGTGTGGCCGCTGGAGAGGTCACTTTCCAGAGATTAATGTGTCAGAGGGCCTCAAGATCTCTTATGCTATCCTACTTACTGAGAACTGTGGTGTGAGTTAAAGGAGAGGTATCCACCAAGACTGCAGGGACACTGACCAGTCTGCAGCAGCCACGTCCTGTTATCTTCTTACCGTGACTGGTAGCAGGCTGAAGCCAATTTGGAGGTGAGGTGTAGCTTAGGGAGTTGGTAAGTCTCATCTGGGCAGGGCAGCTGTACTTTCTGGGACAGTAGAACTTGGATGGTGAGGCAGATTCTGACTTGGAAGGGTTAGCAGAGGCACAAAGTGCTCATTCCTGATGTAACTGACACAGCTGCTACAGAGCTGAACCTTTAGAACTGAGGGTAGGTCTTGTCCCTTCAGTTAATGCACCATTATTACACGTGACTGCTTCATTAAACATCCTGGCATGAAAGAATCATAAAGTCACTCTAGTGACTGACACACCTATCAAAGGTTAATTCAGATGACTTTATAGGCATTTTATGTGAACTATTCCAATCTCTTGAGGTGGCAAAGTTGAGAGAAAAATCTTGGGAGGATCTAATAGATTAGGAAGGCTTGAGAATGAAACAGGTGTCCAGACACAGGATCTTATTACCATTAAAATTGTTTGACCATGATTATATATTTTCAAGATTTCTAGTACCATTGACTTTCAATGAGGTTGAAAATACCTCACAGAAAATTCTTTCCTGTTCTCGAATAGTAATGTTGTCTGCCATGACACAACTGGGAGCCAGAAAAACCTGAGTTCTGGCACTGTGTTTAGCACTACTTTATATATATATATACTTTATATATATATATATATATATATATATATACTCTATATATCTGGTTTTAAAGCAGGCATTTAGGCTAAAGTTTGGGATGTAAGCCACAGGCAGGGACCACGTCTATTTCTATGTTCTGTACAGCGCCAGGCACATGGCTGGCGCTATATAAATGTTTATAATAATAATAATAATAATAATAATGATCTAAAACTCTGTTTGGGTATCTAATTTTGTGTGGCCTAATTTTCCAAAGTGCATGTGACCCACAGTTCCCAATTAATTAAGTGACTAAATATGGAGATGTCTTTCACCACTGTCTGTCTGGCATTCTAGAAAACAGGAACAAAAGCTACTTGCAATGTTTCTGAGTAACCTATGTAACATTGGCTGTTTTTGCATGGACTCCCCCCCCCCCCCCGCCCCCGTGCAGGTGTGCAGGCAGGTGTACGGTAGGGGGCCATCCGTGAAAATGCCACAGCGGTGGGGGGGGGAATGGGTGTGTGTCAGTGCAAACAGCATGGGCAGTGGATGGGGTGCGTGCGCACTCCCGCTCAACACCCACCTCCACCCATAACTCACCGAAGGAGCCATCCAGCAAACCAGATGAGGCTCCATGGGTGGAGATGGGCGGAGGTGGGTGTACACACATGGAAAAGGCCGCACGCCCACCTCCACCCACCGCCCGTGCACACACATCACCCAACAATCGCATCCATGTCAAAATGGCCATCATTGCTAATTTCATTTTTTTAAAATATGGTGATCTCTTGTGGTTGAAAATTGCTGTAAATATGCAGACAGTCATTCTCTTTCTTTTATGTCCTAGCAGGAGAATTTGTGGTCCTCATCTGAGTAATACTGTACACTGCATTCCTGCTGGTAAGAACACATCTACTTATTCTTTATTGGTAAAGTGTATTGTCTGTATTTCAAATTAATCAAAGAGAATACTTATATTGTCTTAATATTTAGTAACTCTGTTTAACAATGACATCCTTCATTCTCAATAACACTTTGCTTCCCTTAATTTCACATGGTTATTTACTGTTTTCTGTTTCTGCGTTTGTTTTGGTGTTCTATAGAAGACATAGTAATACCTCTCAAAGAAGCATTTCCATTAATCTCATTTACACGTTCTGTTCACAATCCTATGCCGTGTATGTAACACCCGCCTCCGCACTGCATGCACCATGTGCGTGCAAACGACAGCCACAGGGGACAAGCGTGAAACCCAGTCCAACCCAAACCCCTATGCCCATGCACTGCACCTGCTCCATCACGTGCTCCATGCACCACAATTGTCCATTCCCCAGGCTGTGGGGTTCATGGGCGCGGGGTTTTGGGTCAGCCCAGATTGTATGCTTGCCATGTGTGGCTGTCTTGTGCCATGCATGCATTTTGTGCACGTGGTGCATTTTTTATGCTGGTGGGCAACACGCACACAGCATAGGATTGTGCCCTCTGTGTGAAGGCTTTAGGTTCTATGCTAGGGCAGAACTTTTCGTGTTCATCAAGATCATTCGTATAATCATTCCCATGAATGAATATCCAAATTTGTCTTTGCCACCATTTTGAAAGTTGCATCTTCATTTCTTAATTTTTCTTCGCTTTGACATTTTTGTAATTTTGGTATGTGATATTTACTTTTGCTCACTTCATTGTCACTTGTATTAGGCAGGTTTTTTTTTTTTTAATGTGAATGTGATTGATCTGTTTGTGCAGCATAATACTACAATTATATTCATGTACAAAAAGCAACAACAAATAGTACCACTGAAGTGACTGAAATATTGAAACAAATATTCAAAACCACATATGAAGCAGCACATTAAAACAGATTCAAATTAGAGCTGGAATGAGTACCTTCATAAATGATATACTATTTAAATGGTTTTCTGCAGAAAGAGAACTGCTGTGTTATGGCGAAGCTCAGTTTTCTTGCTTGAAAAAGGAGGGGGGGGGAAGAAAGAAAGTTCCTTTAGCCCTCAACTTGCCAAGCTGGCCTTGGAAACCGAAGCCCATACTGAAACAAATAGGTCCCCAAGGAATGTGACTCTAGGCTCAATTTCTGCAGCAGGAGGCTGAAGCAACCTTGGGCTATTTTTTTCAAAGGAGCTCCAGTCCCACTTGGGTAGCAAAATAAGGCTCAAATTCACAAAGCTTCGAGCCCCCGCCCCTCCCCTCTCCTCCTTTGGCAGCTATTATTGTGTCAATTATGACCAGAGCTTACTAACTGAAGTCTAGATAATCTGATACTTGCATGTTTTTTTCTATAGAACTACACAGAATTAGGATGTATTTCTATGACGACAACATGCCATTATGGCTCTTTAAATTGCTTAGGGTAGCCCTGCACTCAGTGATGTGATAAAGGATGTGAAGAGAAGCTGGTATCATCAGATGGTAACGTAGGGCCGAATTCTCATGGAATCAATTGGATTCTTGTTTCAGCCCTAATACTGCACTTGGTACGAACACAGTGTGCACTTGGTGCATGAGCGTGCCTTGGTTTGGCCCCTAAATTTGCAACCCACCTAAAAAACTGAAAAACTCCCAACTCTAGTTTTCCTTGTTAAAATACCCAGTTCTTTCTGAATGTGCCCACTGCCCACTAATGCCACAACTGGCGCCTACAACAAAATGTGGGGGGGATCCTTTCTTGTATCCATCACATGTTTCTAAGGAAGGGGGAAATCACCAATGGAATGCTAAAGATATTGCAGACTGAGGTGAACATTTTTCAGAGGGATCCTGATTAAAATTATTTTAATAAAAACTAGCATAAATAATCAAAATAGCTTCTGGATTAAAATGTTCCTGTTTCATACGGAGAAAGGAAAATGTACTAAAATGGTTTTTCAGGAGCAAAGTAATTTCATTCCATCTTGTCAGGACAAAAGTAGAAACTTGTGTGAGAAATTTGGAAAGAAATAAAAAAATATATATTGAATGATTTATTTGTTTTTTTTATATAATACTTGCTCCTTTCTCACCAACCTCACTGGCAACATGTTGTTAAGGACATCCTATTCACATTTGGCACTATTGCATGCAAAACCTATGTGTCTAAACTGGGCTTGTTCCAGATTAAATCTTTTCTCTTATGCTTGGATAACAACCATTTTACCCTTGGATGTTATATGGCATGTGAGCCTGATTCAGAGCGGCTTTCCTCTCCTTTTAAACTAGAACTGCAATGTCAATTTCAGAGGTAATTCCGGCACTATAATTTTAGTGCTTTTACTACAGCAGGCTCAGTAGACACAGAAATTGATGGTGACAAGAGAATTTGGTGTTTGACTTTCAGTGGGAAAATTAATAACGAATTACATTGCCACCAGGTAACCCCTGCTTTGTATGTACATGTTTTCAGGCCTATGGGGTTTTCTCTCTGGTAGCTATAGTGGTCTGATTTCCTCATTCATTTTTCTATTTCTTTTAGCTATAAATAGACACAAGATTTTGGGAGTAAGATAAAACAAGTTTATTCTTGTATCTAATATAAATTGTGTAGGCCAAGTCTCTATAATCTAACTTATTTGATCTTCTTATGTATATTCTACACAGATCTTTGGGCTCTTTCCCAATGAAAGGTTTTATAGATATAATAATAGAAATGATTACAGTGCAGTCCTAATTAGCCGTACCAGGGTTAGGTTTCTTGACATTAACTGGGTATATAATCTGATATCAGATAAGAATGAATCAGATAACTGAGGCTCAGGGAAAGGGCCTTTTGGATTATGGCAGAATTCCTCAAGGAACTCAAGTGAGGTCATAATGTCTGTGGATAGGGTTGCAAGCACAATGATATTTGATATACTTTGCATGTTTTTGTTGCTGTTTGAGGTCACGGATATATCTAAATTTGAAAATGGAATCATGCTGCAAAGTTTAGGGAACTACTGGTTTAGGGTCCTAAATAAAATAGGAGCAGTGACTCAGACTTGTAGGACCATAAGGCCCTTTGCAATGGTAACTGTTGGTATATGCAACATCCATAAGTTAAATGCCTGCTGTATTAAGAACAGTAATTGACTATAGAGTCACCAGATGGCGCTGCTAAGTTTATGTGTACATGGAAGGGAGATGGGGTTTTGCAGTTGAATTCCTTTGTGAAACCACTTCTTCTTCCCTTCGATCTCATTGTCTCAGTCTCCATTTTGTCTCATTACTAGTTAGATGCAACTAAGGATCTGTGCCTGAGAAAGCTTAAGTAAAGTTCTGTTTTTAAACCTTCAGCTGCTGATTGCGAATCAGTTATTACTCTGCAACAGTAACAAGTCCAGGCGACATCGGCTGGACATGACATTTCTACTGTTTTGGAAGTGAAAGTCTCTAAATTTCAAAGATTGGTGGGCCCCCTTTTTGGCAGTTTTATTTACAAAGATTAATGAGGAGGGTGTTATACCCAGCAACTGGCGGTCTGCTATAGTAGTACCAATATATAAAAAGGTGATAAAGCTGAGGTGGCAAATTATAGGCCAATAAGCCTATTATCAGTCATAGGGAAATTATATGCTAAATACCTGGCCAAACGTTTTGATGCCTGGCTGCAAAAAGAGAGGATATTAGCCATTGAACAGGGCGTTCAACGGTCGACCAGGTTCTGGTTTTGTCACAACTGGTGGAGAAGTACTTGAGACGAAATGGTAAACTCTTTGCAGCATTCTTAGATATAAAGGCTGCCTTTGATTCGGTTAACCATAATCGCCTCTGGGAGAAATTGGAAGCATCTACCTTGGATAGAAGATTGTATTTTCTGATTAGGGCTCTGCATACAAATAATACATTAAAAGGGATCCCTTAACCAGTGAATTGACATCTGAGATACCTGTGCGAGCTGGGGTAAGGCAGGGATGTATGCTCGCCCCTAGCCTGTTCAACTATTATCTAAATGATCTGGTCCCTATGGTCTCCTCTGATGATTTTGTGCCCCCACGCCTGGCAACTAGGGCAATTGGAACCCTGTTGTATGCCGATGACGCAGTTCTTCTATCACAGACTAGAATAGGCCTGGTGAAACAGCTTAGAGCTGCTGAAAACTTCTGTTCCAAAAGTGACCTCCAGATTAATTACACTAAAACCAAAATAATGGTTTTTGGGAAGACCAGGAAACAGTACAACTGGAAGATTGGCCAGGAAAAAATAGAGCAAGTAAACAACTTTCAATATTTGGGTATTATGCTGGATAAAGGCAGTAATTGGGCTCTGCAGGCCAAACTGGCATTAAATAAGGCTAGGGGTACAGGACAGGCAATATTGAATTATTTTCAACAAAAAGGGGCAGGGAGAGAGATAATGGCTTTGAGAGTTCTAGAAGCAAAAGTTACTTCCCAATTACTTTATGGTGCAGCAATTTGGGCTACGATTCGATCTGTCAACCTTAACAGATTACAGTCCACTCTTTTGCGCAAACTTTTTCGTTTGCCCGCCGGGTCTCCCTCGGTGGCTATTAGGCGGGAGTCTGGAACAACTAGCTGGGAAGTAAAAACATCTAAATTTGCCCTTTCCCTCTGGACTAGGGTTGAATTGGCTCCCCAGATAGAGCTGTTCCGCTGGTTGGCAAAGGACAGCTTTCAATCCACCTGGAGAGTCAAGATGAAGGAGAGAATTGCCTATTTGGGCTTCTCAACAGACTACTTTGCCTCCAAAGGTGGTGGGGTGGCCAAAATCGAACTTATCACAAGAACGAAGGATGTAGCCCGGCAAGAAGATATTGCCCAGATTAGGAAACTACATTCTTTGGGTAATTACCTGGAGCTATTGCCCGCCGAGGGGGATATGGCCTATTACTTGAAGCTAGACTTTCCCTCTGCTCTTGGACGGAGCCTATTTAAGGCTCGTCTAAATGTCTTTCCTTCTAAGGTATTTGAGGGGCGTATGGAGAAAATACCTATAGAGGAATGTCTTTGCCCATTTGATTATGAGCAGATTGAGTCTTTGGCTCATATTAGGTTTGAATGTAACCTCTACGTAAACCGAAGACAGCAATTGCTGCAATCTCATTTAGATAAATACCCAAGACGAGCTACTTCGGAGTTGCTCCAGATAACAATGTTAACTAAGGACCGGGGTTTTCTGGAGAAGATAGCTCAATTTCTGTGCAAAGCTGCTGCGATCCGCACTGCTTTCCTGGACTTTCAGGGTATCATTACTTGCTGAATATAGAGAATTTGGTTATTACTACATGTAGCTCTTGGGAATTGGTTGAAACAGATTTGTATTGAGGGTATGTTAACCCATGCTATGATGATATTTTAGTTATTTAATTTTACTATGACAATTCCTTTTCTTTTAGTTCCTGTTAAGCATATATATGGCAAGGAAAATGTTAGAGATGGGATTTTGTTAGTTTTTATTTGAACTGAGGCAATGGCTCATGTCACGCCTGGTCTGTGTAATTTTAATTTTGACCAATAAAAATCAATCAATCAATCAAATTTGGGCTGAAAGTGTGCTCCTCCCCAGTTCTGTGTGACCTGAACCATTCTCCATGAGTTTTGAAAGATAATTGCTATTGGATCTGACATTTCTTCAGCTCATTCCTTTAGGATCCTAGGCTGCAGTCCATCAATCCTGGAAGATTTAAATTCATTCAAGTTAGCTAGGTATACCTTCACATCTTCTTTAGTTATCCTGACTTGCATTCCATTCCTCTCCTTTAGCCTTACATTTGAGTCCTCTGCTTCTCTACCAAATTTGTCTGTCATTGACTTGTGGGATCAAATGCACAAATGTGGAAGGTGGCATACTTTTAGCATAAGAAAAGGCAATCTTAACAGCAGTTCCTGTCCTCTTGTCTTTCTGTACACATCCCCTCTGTGCACACACTAACTTTATGCTTTTTCACATTGTCACTGCTGCAAACTACTAATCACTTAGACTTATATTTCTGGTACATGATATATTTCTGGCACCAACATGATTTAGAACTTGTCAGATGAGGCTCAGTAGACAGATCCGATTACTCAAACATAATCTCTCTAACTGCTACATTGGAGCTATAAAGCATTACCTCTCACTCTGTTTCACATGGCTAGAGTAATGTGTCAACAACATGTTATACAGGTGGGAGCTGAACGGATAGTCCTTATATAAAGCAAGAGTCAGGATCTTAGTTTTGTCTTGATTCTGTCCCAGAGCCACATACCAGAAAATGACCCAGAGCCACATACCTAGAGACTACAAAATTATTAGATTTAACAGCAACAGAAAAATCAATGGCTTTAGTGCACGTGCAAGATGCTGGCTGGACTAGCTGCCCTGGAGACTGAAGTCTTCCAAACAGGCACACCATGCGTACAGCACTGCAAGTTTCCAAACCGTCAGCCACTGTTCTTTTAACTCTAGTCAACTCTATAGCAATGAGTTCTGTCTAGAGCTCCACCTGGATTTTTTAATTAAGGAGCCCTGGTATACATCAGACCTCAAAGCAGTATTCTGGTTCAAGTTCCATTGGAGAGAATGGAGCTAGTCAGGTAGAACATTTTGAGGATTGGAGCCCAAGAGACTTTCAGCAGGAGCTGGATATGGATGCTTAACTCTGTTTAGCATTTTTGAGACTCCCAGCCTGTCTTCAGTCTCTCAGCTGAGACTGTCAACAAGTATGCCAATTAGCTGTAGATTAGCTTGTATCTATAGGTATACAAGCAATGCAATGTGGACTGCCAAAATCAAACTCACCTCATTTAGGGTACTAGGTGGTAACTGTTGGTATATGCAACATCCATAAGTTAAATGCCTGCTGTATTAAGAACAGTAATTGACTATAGAGCCACCAGATGGCGCTGCTAAGTTTATGTGTACATGGAAGGGAGATGGGGTTTTGCAGTTGAATTATTTTGTGAAACCACTCCTTCTTCCCTTCTCTCTCATTGTCTCAGTCTCCATTTTGTCTCATTACTAGTTAGATGCAACTAAGGATCTGTGCCTGAGAAAGCTTAAGTAAAGTTCTGTTTTTAAACCTTCAGCTGCATTTGTCCTTACTGATTGCGAATCAGTTATTACTCTGCAACAGTAACAAGTCCAGGCGACATCGGCTGGACATGACGTTTCTACTGTTTTGGAAGTGAACGTCTCTAAATTTGGGCTGAAAGTGTGCTCCTCCCCTGTTCTTTGTGACCTGAACCATTCTCCATGAGTTTTGAAAGATAATTGCTATTGGATCTGACATTTCTTCAGCTCATTCCTTTAGGATCCTAGGCTGCAGTCCATCAATCCTGGAAGATTTAAATTCATTCAAGTTAGCTAGGTATTCCTTCACATCTTCTTTAGTTATCCTGACTTGCATTCCATTCCTCTCCTTTAGCCTTACATTTGAGCCCTCTGCTCCTCTACCAAATTTGTCTGTCATTGACTTGTGGGATCAAATGCCACTATAAAGGGACATGCACAGAGGGTAATTTCATGAGCCTTATTTGCATAGGGATAAGGGGCTAAAACAGAAGAAATGAATACATTCAGGTGCCAAAGTATTTTTTTACTTTGGTGTTTTTTTCATAAAGGGCTTAATTTTTGGTTGTGTCTGCTTGGAAGATCACATATTCCGTGGCCAATGTGCTGGCAATGAGCGTTGCTCTCTGCACTTCATTTATCTGCTTTCTAATTTGGCATTCAAAGAATTAGCATTTTGTTGACAATGTTGGATATGTTTGTTGGCTTGGATTCCAATACTTACTGAATTCATGTTGTTTTATCATTAAAAAATTGAATACTTATTGTGTGACAGAAATGGGATTTCCCAGTTAGAGTTTATGGTGCAAGGTGTGCTCGATGGCATCCATAAATGTGATATTCAGGGCTTCACTTGCTAATGGGCAGTTGCTGGCAACCATACCTGTTCCAGCTATGGTCTCCTCAGAACTGACATAAAGGGTTTAAACAGATGGACTGAAGCTCTAGTTTTGTTCCGTGTCACCCCTGGATGGTCCATCCATCTAAAGGCGGGCCACCAGTTAAGTAGAAGTGGACCTGCCTGCTAGCGGTGCTTCAGAATGTCCAGGAGCCCCGCCAGCGGAGCGGGCCAGCCAAACCCAGGGCATCGGCCCAAAGAGGAGTGAATGATTGCTGCAACTCTGCTCTTGGCTGGGGGTTTCCCTGGGCAACACCATAGAGTTGCAGGTGGCAACCTAGAGCATCAGGCAATCCACCTGCAACTCTGGTGTGGGAGAGGGGGGGCACTGCATGGGTGAACTGTGGGCCATGGCAGTCGCCAGGTCTATTTAAAATGGACCCAGGCAGGACTGGATGTGGGTGGACATGGTGGTGCATGCTCAGAGCAGCTCAAGGAGTGGCCACTACTAGTCCTTCATCCATCTAAAGACACCCAAATAGTTCCCACTCACCAGTGGTTGAGTGAGAAGCTACCAAATACAATCTAATAAGAATGCTATTAGAGGCTCACAAAGTGATACTTTCCAATCTCACTCAGTGCTAAATCGGTGCTTCAGAAATATGCTACTGCTCTCTTGGTGCCATTTTAAGATGTAAAACTTCAGAACTTCTTTTCATTAATGTACCACAGAGTGACCTTTGGCTTTAGTGGAACTAGACTTTCACTCATTGTCTTTATCACTAGAGGACAAGTTTTAAGTCTCATGTTATGATGACCAATTTCCAGTTCTTTGATATTACATCCCACGTAATGCTAGTGCTAAAATACTGTTAGTGAATTACTAACTTCATAATGAAAAAGCTTTGATTCAGAGGAGCACCCATAGTGGGATCTGAAGCTCGTTCATACGTCTTGCTCTTAAAATAAAGGCTGAAATTTAGGTCAAGATTCATATGGATTTTATTTTACCTGCACCATTTCAACTACTTCTGCAGTTTCAGTTCAAAATGTTCTCCTCAAACCCCCCTTGTGGTATAAGATTGGTTGGGTAAATTGGCTGGCATGCATCCCGTTCCTCATCTAGAGCTAACTATATTTGTGTGGCAGTTGGCACAATCTCTATAGCATGTATAATTACTTGTGCTTATATAATATCAGTCCCCAAGGGAGCTCAAACACTGTACAATCAATTAATAAAATAAGTGCTATAACACTGGTGTGTGGTAGACAAAGGACATATAGAGGTCAGTTTCCAAAGCACTAGTTGCAACTACCTTTGAAATAGGACACAGCGATTTGATTAAAAGCATGCAAGAAAAAGGGATTGTTCCAATTCGATATATAGCTGCAAATTCGGTAGCTAGACTGTAAGAAACACTATTGATAGTTAGCTAGTAGTGTGTGTAAGATTAACAGTAGTCTTATTCTTACAGACACTCAATATTATTATTAGATTTTTAATGACCACCGCTGTCCGAGATATCAACTTTTTGCCGCCTCCACTTAATCTCATGGCTCTAATCCTTTGATTGTTTACTCCTCGTCCGTCCCTTTGGATAGTTTGTAAATAGTGTGGAGCATTCCTTCACTGACTGACAGGAAAAAAATACCACCTGCTGAATTTCCAACACCACTCTTTGCATTACTTAAGTTGCTTTAAGGTTTCTCCAAATAGCTGGCCCAGCATGATCCTGCTTAGTTTACAAGATCTGACAGGACCACAACTCAAGATGTCATGGCTCCAGGCACTAATGCACTTCAGGATGAAGAATGCTATAGAAATATAAGGCAATATCATTCAAAATAAATATCAGCAGATGACGTTTTATTCCATTGTGAGTTCAACTTTTCAGCAGGTATTGAGCAAGATGTGAAAGGTGGGATGCGGGGGAAGGAAATTAATAGACAGTAGATGAAAAGATGAAATGTCAGATGTCCATATATGTTTCCCTAAGATGATATGTCCTGTATTTATCTCCTTTAGGACTGGTCGGAAATTTTTAAATAAGACTTCTAATTTTATTTTATTTACTGAAATGCTTTTTCCTTCAAGAATGATTAATTTTACTTTGGGGATTTTGTTTTGTTTTTGCTTTGTTGAAATGTGCTAATTAGAAATTGCTGCTCATGAGAAATTTTGCCATCTCGGGAACTGGGATTTATTTCTCGACCATTTCCCAGTACTAATGCAATTTCTCGATTCTCGCAATACCAAGAGTTATCATCCCACTTTACCAACGCTGCAACGCACTACTTTACTGTTTACTGTGTACCATTAATTTACTACTTACTACATTGCAGAGGGTACCGTTTTACTTCCAGGTTTTTGTCTGTTTATTGTACCTCATTTCTGAACCAATCATTATGCAAATAGCCTACCCCTTAACTTCTCCTCAGTACCCCTTACCCTCCATTCCAGTGTCACTAATCAGAATTGTTCTATGTTCTTCCCTTTTGCTTTGACCAATCTGCAACTGGATTGCAGATTAGTAAAGGAATCTGCATACCAGCCAATGAGTGACAAGGAAGTACAAGGGGAAATGGAGTGCAGAGAAGACAGAAGAATGTGGTATGGCATCAGTATTACTTCTCAGAATTTGAAATAAACAGCAAAGCAGTAAATGGATTCCTGGTAAACACATTTTTCTGACCAACCATAATCTGTATGAAAAAATACAGGGAGTAAAATCACACATCCTTCATTCCTTCGACAGTGTAAGATCTGGATGCTCCGCTGGGGTTTTGCTGGGGGATACGGGTAGTGGGTAGGGATGTGTGAACAGAACGCAGTTTGGATGTTCAGACATAAAAACTTAGTTCAGGTTCATGGGTTTGGTCCCACGGAGTTCGGACCCCCCTGAACATTATGAAAGTTCAGCCACCTGGAGAGGCTTGGGGTGCTCCAGGGGTGCCTGTGGGGGCATGGCAGGCTGTTAGAGACACAGCAGCAGCATTAGAGACTGGGAAGGCTTCGGCTTGGCACCATGGGTTTCCCGGGGCGGCAGGCTCGGAGCTTGGCCCCTGGGGGTGCCCATGGCACCATGACTGGCCATCTGAGACTCAGCAGCAGCAGTAGAGGCCGGGAAGGCTTCGGGCTTGGTGACTGGCCTGGCACCCCTACTTGGCCAGGCATTGCAGGCTGCCAGGCATTGCAGGCTGCCAGGCATTGGTGGAGCAGCAGCAGACATTGGATTGCCCAGTAGCAGAACCCATGGCATAGCAGTGGCAGCAGCAGCAGACAGGCAGCATGGCATGATCAGCGGAAGGCAGGCTGAGGCAGGGTTCGAGGTTGGCAACCAGGGCAGGCAGCATGGCATGAGAGGGAGTGGGGAAGGCAGGTTTGGCAGGGCACTCAGACTGGCGAAGGCTCTGCAGCGCTAGAGAGAGCCAGTCAGATAGGCGAGCTGAGATCATGTAGCCAGAGGCCGGCTGGCAGGCTTACAGCTTTCCAGTGCCACCCAGCATCAAAAGGTCAGTCAGATAAGTCGGTCGTATAGTGAGAGAGACAGAGACAGAGATGCAGGGCGGGTGCCGGGAATTGGGAGGAAGGGACAGCACATGAGCAGCAGCAGCAGCAGCCCAGATTGAGGAGGAGCCCTGTCCCAAGGCTGCTCCTTGCATGGCATCCACTGCATCATCAATCCATGTCCAGGGGAAGCTCAGGGAATCCCATCAGCGGAAGGTTGACCTTGATGAAAAACAACTGCTCCACTAACTTCGCCCCCAGTCTCAGGCAGTGTGGTGAGCAAATACCCCCCACCATAGAGAACACCCACTCACTGGGGACACTCATTGGTGGGCAAGACAACAGACCCTTTGCCACTTTGGACAGGGCCAGCCACACATCCCTATGAGAGCTGTGTCATCACCATGTTTTTTCCCTCCCATCAGTGCTGTCAGTGGTGCAGCAGCAGCAGCAGCAACAGCAGCCAGTTGAGGCCCAGAAGCGTCAGTGCACCATGGGGGAGCTGGGGTGGGGGCAGCTGCCTGCCAAGTCCATCGGCAGCTATAGGACGTGGAGGGCGGCGTGGCTTTCAACTGAAAGCCACACGCATGTTGGGAGAAATGCTCTCTCGATGGGCAGCCCTTCTCGGTGGTCAGGGACATGGGGTTTAGCCCCCTCCCAGTTTAAGCTGCCCTCGCGCACCACCCTGAGTCGGCAGGTGGTGCCAACCTTCTACGGGACTTTAAAGGAGCGGGTAAGGGAGCAGCTGGCAGGGGCTTCGGTGCCACCGTCCACTTCACCACCGTGGTTGAGCAGAAATGTGCTGCATGCCTACCTGGCACACTGGTGGCAGAACCCATAGGCAGCGTTTGGGAGTGGCAGGAGGGGTCCTGAAGCAGGGTATAGGTGGGATAAGTATTAATTCTGTCCACAGTTCTTTTCAACATGTGCAGAGCATTCATTACATGAGAAGGTTTTGGCAAAGAGGAAGGAGCTGGGATTTCCATTAGTTGACACCTTTTACTTTATCGCAGATAGATTTAATAACATGATGCTACAGATACTAGTGAAATGGCTGCTGGAGTTGGTGAAGAATATCGGTTATCTGGGTCCCTGAATGCAGCAAAAATGAAATGTGTGTACTTTGACACACATAGAATGCTAGAGGACATTGCAATTCTTGTAAAAATAAGTCAGAGGCAGGAGCCTGGCTGAGCTGGCGCTAGAGATAAGGTGGGGGCTGCTGGATAGTGCATAGGGTACAGAGATATAGATATATAAACAAGATTATCTATCTGTCTGTCTGTCTAATCTAAATCATCATCCATGCTTTCATTACCTCGAGATTGGACTATTGCAATGCACTCTACGTGGGGTTACCTATGGTGATGGTCTGGAGACTGCAGTTAGTGGAGAATGCTGTGGCCCATCTCCTTACGGGAAAAGGTCACCGTGAGCACATTACATCGGTGTTCCGGGCTCCGCACTGGCTGCCTATAGTCTTCCGGGCCTGATTCAAGGTATTGGTTTTGATGTATAAAACTTGATACGGCCTTGACTTGACTTACCCATAGGACCGCCTTGCTCTCTACTGTCTGGAGTGGCCTCTGCGGTCCACTGGGGGCGCCCTTCTTGAGGTCCCCTATGTGGCCCAGGGGGCCACTATGGAGAGGGTGTTCTCAGTGGCTGCACCTAGGCTGTGGAACTCCCTCCCCGTGTAGACCTGGGTGGCCCCAGATCTCCTCTCCTTCTGTTGTCTGTGTAAAACCTGGCTGTTCTGCCTGGTTTTTTGTGAGGGAGATGGGGTGTAGGGTGGGATGGGGATGGGGAGGGGGTGGTTTTGGTTTTGTGCCTTCTCTTTTTATTGTAATTTTTGTTTGTTTGTTTTATTGATTTTAAGTGTTTTAACATTGTAAGCCACCCCGGGGTGCTTGGAGCAGGAGGGGTGGAGTAGTAAATGATTTTATAAATAAATAAATAAATAAATAAATATGATAATGATAATAGCTTTATTATGTGTAGCCACATGGCCATTACATATTACAATCAGACATGATCAGTCAAAAAGCCATCAAAAGACCGACAAAGGAATAAAATACATCATAATGCAAAATCTCTACCATATCACATATCTACGAACAAACACACCCCCAATGACATCTTATGCCTCCAGGACGACCCAATTACAATTTGGATCGAATGGCATCACATCTAGTGGCAAAAATAGCCACCCGCTTGGTCCTTTCATGGACCTGGTCCCCCAACAAAAAAATTAGTTGCTTAGTTTCGGACCAATCTGTTCCCATACCTATATCATCCCACAGCCTCACACGCAATTGGGCATACAGGGGACACTTCAGCAGGTAGTGATTAAGGCTCTCCACCTCCTTCCCACAAGGACAAATCCGCTCCTCATATGGAATCCCCATGAATCTCCCTAGGAGAACTGCTGTTTTAACTGTTTGGAACCTGAGTGTGCCAAATCTAAACTTCAGGTCCGATTGCATCCAAGAATATAAGTAAGAAGCTCCAGACTGGGGGGGCAGGATAAGTTGATAGAGTGGTGCTGACTGAGAATTGGATGCCAGAGCCCTAAGGCACTGCCTGTCCATATCCTTTATTCGCATCTTCAAAGTCTCTCTAACCTGTCTACTGGTCGCATACTGAAAGTGGGGTTCAGAGAATCCCAGCCGTGACAATCGACTGGTCACCTCAAGATACCATGGGTCCCCCCCCACTTTTTCTGTGACCTTCTCCACCCATGTACGCTCCAACAGAGAGCCCTCGGGCGCATCGCGTAATTTCGCCCAAAAGGACAGGAGTCTGATATCAATCAAAGCTGCCAAAGAAGGGCACCCTAGTTCAGTCAAGACCATGGCCGAGCTTATAGCTTGCGGGCATCTTAGGATCTTCCTCCAACACTGAGTAATTACAGGTTGGAGTTGCCGTGTTGCTTCCACCTCAGTACCCCATACATGAGATCCATATAGCAGTCGTGACAAGACTTTAGCCTCCAAGATTCGGCGCAACACCAAAGCAGACGGTTGGCCATGGGCATAGGAAAAACGTGTGATAGTCCCTATCTCTGGACTTACCACTTCCTTTTCCATCCGCACCTGCAATTTCCATGAACAGGAATCTGTCAACCTGACGCCCAGATAACGAAAACCCCGTACTTGTTCTATCCGATGTCCTTGTATGGACCAGCTATGTTTCCTATATCGACCGCCTACCACCATAATTTTGGTTTTATCATAATTTATTTTCAGATGTTTTAAATGACATCTATTCTGGAACTCAAGTAAAGCTCTACCAAGCCCCACCCGAGAAAGGGCGACCAGGGCAGTGTCGTCTGCGTACATCAGTAGGAAGACTTTCCGTCCCCCAATGGACGGTGGGTGGTACCTCGCAACCTCCTTATGCTCAGTGATCAATGAATTTACATAAATATTGAAGAGCAAAGGGGCCAGCAGGCACCCCTGCCTAACCCCCCTAAAGGTTTGGATAGAGTCTGTAAATCTTCCCCCCGGGGGCATCCTAACTCGGAGACAGGTCTCTGTGTATAGCATTCTTATTAAAGCAATCAGACGCGGGTCAGCCTTTAAATCGTCCAGCACTGTCCACAGTTCAGACCTGCAGACAGTGTCGAACGCTGCTGATAAGTCTACAAAGGCTATGAATATTTTCTGTTTTCGCCTCCTATATTTAGACATTAGATGATGTAATACAAAGATCTGTTCTCCGGTTGAACGATTTGCCCTGAATCCCGCCTGCTCCTCTGCCACTATGTTGCGCAGATCGCACCATTCCCTTAGGCGGTGCAAGAGGAGGGCAGCATACACCTTAGCTATTACACATAGCAAGGTAATAGGCCTGTAGTTATTAGGGTTAGATTTGTTTCCTTTCTTGAAAATGGGGACCACCGTCCCCATTTTCCACATCTCCGGGATAGTAATGGTGCTATTGACTAAAGTAAACAGGTTTGCCAGGGCACCCAAACCCCAGTCCGGGAGGGCCTTCAAAAATTCACCGGGTACAAAATCCGGTCCAACCGCTTTCCCCCTTTTAAGAGCATTTACTACTGAGAAAACCTCCTGTGGGAGAATAGGATCCCACTGGGGCAACTCTTTATCTCGAGACGGGGTCTCCACCTTCTCTTGATCAACTAATGCAAATAAAGCTGAAAAATGAGAAGTCCAGGCTAAAGGAGGCATAACTGCCTCTCTAGACAAACCACTGTGAGCTTTAGACCAATTAACCAATTCCCAGAACTGTTTCCCATCTTTCCTTTCCACAGCTTCCTGGAGCGCTACCCATCGTGCATGAAAATAATTCCCTTTTTTAATTCTCAAAATTGCCTTATAGTAAATTCTCAGCTCTCTATATCTCAAGTATAGTTGCTTGTTCCTATTCGAGTGGAGTCTCCGTGCTAACTGTCTAAGAGAGGTTCTTATCACCCGGCAATCCCCGTCCCACCACCCCGTTATCCCCTTAGAAGTGGATACTTTCCTGGGATCTTGTGTCCTTGTTACTAGAGGACATAATTGTTCCACTAATAATTCCCAGATTTCTATAGCCTCTCCCACAGAGGTAGCAGATTGCAAGTTCTTAAACTGTGTCTGAATATCCATCTCCTCCAGGAATTTAGCAAAAATAAATATAACATCTATAACAAGAGTCTGAGCTGGTAATATGGAACTATGTAAATAAAAGGGCATTATGTTGTGCTAAATTCCCATAAATGTTGACAGTACAGCAAATTCCCCAAAGAAATAGTGACTTAGTGAGGCTGGTCCTGCAAGGACTTGCCCCAGCATGATGGCACTCGGATACAAAGTTTGTACTGTATAACTATTTGTTATAGTTACCTTTCTAGAAATGCTTTCTTATGGAAATCATACTAGTTATTTTTTCAGGGCTACACAAATATTGTTGGATGATACTTTTTTTTAAGGGCTGATGAAATGCAACTGTAAAGGGTGTGAAAAAAGTTCTATGCATTTCTGGTATGTTGCACAATGGTTGTTTATGGTACACATTTTCTGCCTTTGTATTTTTACATGTGGCATCTCTATACCTTAAGAACATAAGTAGTGCCATACTGGGTCAGACCAATGGTCCATCAAGCCCAGCACCCTGTCTCCGACAGTGGCCAGTCCCTTTCTCTTGGGGGAAGTACTCAACAGGTCACAATGGGCAATCCATTCCCTGTTGTTTCAGCCCCAACAGTAAGAGGTTACATTCCCAAAACCTTCTTAGCTAATAGCCCTTAATAGACCTATCCGCCAAGAACTTAGCCAATCCCCTTTTAAAACTAGATATGCTACCGACTGTGACTGCTTTCTCTTGCAGTAAGTTCCACAAGTTAATTGTGCACTGAGTGAAGAAATACTTTCTCTTATTTGTTTTAAATCAAATCTGCAACCAGTTAATTTCATGGAGTGTCCCCTTGTTCTAGTACTGTTAGAGAGGGTAAATAACCACTCCCTGTTTGTGTGTTCCACACCACTCATGATTGTATAAACTTCTATCATATCCTCATTCAGTTGCATCTTCTCCAAGCTGAAGAGCCCTAACTTATCAAGCCTCTCTTCATACGGGGACTGTTCTATACCTGTGATTATTTTTTGTTGCCCTTCTTCTTTTCTAGTTCTATGTGTTTTTTGAGATGGGGTGACCAGAACTGCACAAAATACTCCACTTGTGGTTGCACCATAGATTTATATAGAGGCATTACGGTATTTTCAGTTTTATTCTCTACCCCTTTCTGAATGATTCCTAACATTCTGTTTGCTTTTTTGACCGCCACTGCACACTGAGCTGAGAATTTCAATGTATTGTCCACCATCACTCCAAGATCCCTATTCTGAGTGGTTACTCCTAATTTACAACGCAGCATTGTATACATATAGTTTGAGTTATTTTCCCCTATGTACATCAATTTGCACTTGTCCACATTAAATTCCCTCTGTCATTTGGATGCCCAATCACCCAGTCTCGCAAGATGTTGCTGCAATTCTTCACAGTCCATTTGAGTTTTAACTACCTAAAATAACTTTGTGTCTTCTTCTGATTTGATCACCTCACTCTTTAATCCCTTCTCCAGATCATTAATGAATATATTAAACACCAGCAGTCCCAGTACAGATCCATGGGGACTCCACTAGTTACTTCTCTCCACTGTGATAACTGACCATTTAGTCCTACTCTTTGCTTCCTGTCTTTTAACCAGTTGCCGATCCATGATAGGACACTGCCTCTTATCCCATGACTCTTTAATTTCCTCAAGAGTCTCTCATGAGGGACTTTATCAAACACCTTCTGAAAGTCCAGATACACTGCATCGACCAGCTCACCCTTATCCACATGCTTATTTACACCCTCAAAGAATTCCAATCGGTTATGAGTCATGACTTCCATTTCCTAAATCTATGTTGACTTTCCCCATTAAACTATGTTTATCAACATGCTCAGTCATTCTGTTCTTAGAAATCATTTCCACCAGTTTACCCAGCACCAACATCAGGCTCATCGATCTGTTGTTTCCAGGATCACCTCTTGAGTCCTTTTTAAATATAGGTGTGACGTTTGCTACCCTCCAATCCTTTGGTACAGTGGCAGATTTAAATGATAGGTTACAAATCACCAGTAGTAGGTCCACAACTTCGTATCTGAGTTCCTTCAGAACTCTGGGATGAATACCATCTGGTCCTGGTGATTTATTACTCTTTAGTTTGTCAGTTTGCTCCAGAAACTCCTCCAGAGTCACACTTATTTGAGACAGTTCTTCCGATTCATCGCCTGCAAAGACTCTGTCTTAAATCAGTGATTCCCAATCTTTTCCCCTGTGTGACCCTATTTGAGACGTAAATATAATCCCTAGTTCTCAGGCAGCTACAAAAAACAATGCAAAGTACATAATATATCAATCATATCATGATTCCTTAGTGCAGCCCTACTTGTGGTCCAGATCTACCTTTTGGGAACCTCTGGTTTAAATGATGCTGTATCTACACTTTCTGCTCAGGTTCTTCTTCACCTGAGTGCTGAACTGGGAAGGAGAAGCCAACTGAACTGAGGCAAGAATGGTGGTGGGGCTCAGGGTACGAGAGGCTATAGACATTTTTGTAGCCATGTAAAGGGACCTGGGACCCATTCTAGTTTATTCCCCTTTCCCCATTTAATTTCTCCATTGACTTAATTAAGTGCAACAGCTTTTCATTAGAAGAGAGTTTGCTCGCCAGGAGGGTTGTTCACAGCTTTCCTCATAATCCATTTTCTCTCTTTGGTTTTCCATGCAATAAAATTGTAATCCTGCCTTTGCAACATCACAGACTGATAGCAGCATGCATGCGTGCACACACGCACACATACACAGGAGTCTCCTTCTCAGTGAGCTTTTAATTTCTCTTTAATAAAGCTTGAGAAGAGTTCTCTGAAAACCCCCCAAAACCAATTAGCTTCAAAGGCAAGCCTTTCCAAACTCTGTTGTGACTCTGCTAATAACACAACATGGATGAACAGGTTTTGTATTTTAAAACTTCCCTGAATTTTGCCTCCAAACCAAATCACACCACAGCAAGCCTAACCTCTGAAATTCTGAAGTCTTTTGCACTTTCTGGCTTCTGAGATTCTAAGGGGAAATCTGACTGTAAAGGTCTGGTCCGTCCATATTTTCAATGCTGCAAGAAATCAGGAAATGCTACTCAATGTTGGACTAAAATCTGTAGCATTGTCACACTTCAGTGTAAAGATATTTGAGTAATCCAGGCTACGTGGATGGTTATATTAACGGGACCTTTGCTCCTTCAAAGGGTCTCCCCTTGCTGTGCTATTAGAATGTCTCCCCAGTACTTCTTTAATTATGTGATCAAATTCCAAAGCTACAGTTGATTCTGCATCTGCTTTATGCATCTGCTCACAAAGAGGCTGGTGTCTACACTGCATAAAAAACTATTTTATCAAGGAAAACATGGTCTGGTTAAAAAAATTAATTAGAAACTACAGGCGAGAGATACAGAAAATTCTATTTAGGATCTGCTTTCTGCATCAAGACCTGATTTGTTTACAGTTTATTCCACAGGAGAGCAGAAAAGCATCAAACCACCCTTTGCTTCTTGACAGAGGTGCTAAGTCGACGTGTCAATTTGTCAACAAAATAGAATTAAATTACGATTCTGCAAAAACTCATCGGAAGTGTTTAGAACTTTCCTTTAACAAGAAGCTGCAGTGCTACTAAAGCAGCTCTTGAAGTAATTTATAAAGCAAAGATAGTACCAGGACACCTTAGAAGACATCCTTTTTATCTGGATTAAATAGGTGTCTAGATATAACTTTGAGGTTCTTGGAGGCATTTTGAAGTCCCATCTCAAATTCTTTGCTTTTAAAATGAACTGAAAGTAAGTTTACTGTGGTGATAAGCTAAACAGCAATAGGTTCAAAGTAACTTTTTTCTGAAAAGATCCACTTGCCGATACAAGTTTTTAAAAAGATGACTGTTCCGTTTTCATTTTACTTTTGTTACCAACTGGCACCCCTTAATATTTTCTCCCTATTACCTCTCCATAAATGTAAATGTATTCCTACCTATCCACCTGGCCTCATAGCTTTTATATCTCATTGTTTGATAATTACCTGTTGCCATGTATATTAGCACCTGCAAACTGCAAGGGACATTGTCAATTTCCATTCACACTTTTAAAAAGGGGATGCCAAGGAAAGCATTTCCCAGAGAATATATCTCCCTCAGCATTTAAGTGAATGAATATAAAAAAGGATCAACATGCTGTTCTCCACTATACATTTGCTATACCCACACACCCAGAAGCAGAGAGAACATGCCAGCTAAGTACAGAGGGTTTGGGGAAATGCTTTGGCATCATCCTCTTCTATAAATGCTTTCAAACACTCAATGGGAGTGGATAAACAGCAGGAGTATTTGTATGAAGCCAATTCATTTAAAACCCAAAATCAAAATAGCACTCCTAAATGAATCTTGGATTATACACTGCACTACTACAATGAACTTTGCCAATCACACACACACAGATGATAAACTGCACTAGTACAATGATCTTTGCCAATCACACACTCACACACGCACTAGTACAATGAACTTTGCCAATCTCCTCTCTCTCTCTCTCTCTCTCTCTCTGTGTCTCACACACACACACACACACACACACACAGAGTACACTGCACTAGTACAATGAACTTTGCCAATCTCCCCCCCCTCTCTCTGTCTCTCTCTCACACACACACACAGTACACTGCACTAGTACAATGAACTTTGCCAATCTCCCCCCCCCTCTCTCTGTCTCTCTCTCTCTCACACACACACACACACACACACACACACAGTACACTGCACTAGTACAATGAACTTTGCCAGTGACACACACACCCCTTTGAAGAGGCTAGAGTTTGACAGCAACAAGGCTGCCCATAAACAATAGTATAAACTAGGAGAGACTGGAAGAGCAGACCTACCATTTTCTTTGCACTCTCTCTCTCTTGCTTTGTTCTTTCTCTTTCTAAGGTAGCAAAGTTCGAGAAAGAATAGTTAGTGAGTTGTGGGGATGAAAATGAAGCCAAAAGATGCAGCCAAAAAAGGGAGATGGAACTGAAAACCAAAAGAAGCTCAGGTTGGGATTGCTGGGTTGTTCAACAGAAACACTATCGTGCTCAGATAAAGTTAGGTTTGCAGCCAAAGTGCATCAGCCCTAGTTACCAAGGCAAACAAGACATTCAACGTAGTAAATGTTCTGGTTTTTTTTTATGCTCCATTACCTACAAAGTTCACATGTGACTACAGGGTAGTGGTAAAATATATATTTTTTTCACTAGCAGGTGGAGGAAAATCTGTTAAACTATGCTGGACCTTAGTTTGGCAGAGTAGCCCTGTTTATAAAACGAAAGCATTCAAGTATTCTCAAGTAATACTCTGCGCATGATGCAGTTTACATAGGGATAGGTGGCTCTTGTTGCTCAGAAATACTATACTGTTCAGTTTACAGTGGGAATGGAAGTGGCATGAGTCACAGACTCAGCTGACTGACTGAAAGAGTGGAGAAACACATGAAAGGGGTTGTGTTTTGCAGTAATTCATCAGTGACATTTACATGGCAGACACAGAGAGCCAGCCAGCCACCCTTGGGGCCCTCCAAGCCACTCCCACAAGGTGGGCCCATCTTTTTTTCATACTATTCACTATGGTGGCCAATACAGGCCAGATCCTGGCTCCACGATAGGCCTGAAACAACAACATTTTGATTTTGGATTGACCCAAATAATTTTTCCCCTCGAAATTTCACTTCACAACAATAAATGAAGAATGTAATTTAGGGTGAAAAACCCCCGAGACATTAGCCCCCATTAGCCAACATTAGCCCATGATTCATCTGCCCATCAGGAGGCCGCCAGATGTCCGCTCACTTCCACCACGAGGAGGGTGGCTGGCTGTCTGTTACTTGTCAGTGTCGCATTGTCTGGGGAATGTGGTTGATGCATTGTGGGCTAAGGCTGGCTCTGTTGGGCTGATCTGGGTTAATGTGTGCCCTCCTGTCTGTTAGCATCATGCTCAGCTCCTGCATGTGGCAAGGTCTATGTGGGAAAAAATATTGAAAAACCAAAATAAAAATTAAAAATAAAATAAAGTCATTCCCTGGACAAAGCCACAACATTTGAAAAAAAAAAAAATCAAGCTCAGCAGCAGTGGCCACCAGCCACCTGTCAGCTGATGGTGTGGGCTGGGACTGGGAGTGAACAGATGCCCCATGCCACCTGTCAGCTGATGGCACAGGCTGGAAGTGAGCAGAGCCCTCTCTCCCCAGCTGACTGTCAGCTAATGGTTCAGCCAAGAGAAGCTGCTGCAGGCAGAGAGAGAAACTGAGGGGAGTCACCCTTGCCCGGGACTGATGGGTCTTAGAGCTGAGCCCAGTCCAGCCCCGCACAATCCCTTACTCTTTGTCTCCTGCCCTGCACGGCAGCAGGACATGATCCTGGAGCAGCAGCAGTGACGACCCTGGGCATGCAGTGCATGGCACAGACGCTGCCTCTGCTCATGTGCTGGGTTGGGACCTGCAACCCTGGGTAAGGGGGACTGGCCTGTGTGGCACTCGCTGTTTCCCTACACTAGTACAGACACTGGCTGACTGGGGGGAGCTAGGTAGAAATAACAGTTCATGTATGGTCCCAGGCCAGGATCTCTCTGACCCGGAGTCTCGGAGGGATCTACTGCTGACCTCTTTTCATGGGCCCGATTCTGCTTCTGGCACCTGTCAGCCACGGCTCTGAGGCCCGAGTCCTGCCTGTGTGTTCAGTTCCGTGTCCCAACCCAGGGCAGTGTGGTGGCTACATGGGAGGCTGCATGTGTTCTCTCTGCACTGTCCCAAGGGGGGGGGGGGGTTACATTGCCACTGCATGGGTTGGGCAGGGGATCTGGCTGACGGCTATCTTATATTTTCACCCATAGATTAAAAATTGGCATTTTATCTGGGGGGTAGGGGGCAGGAATGAAAACTCTGAAGTGTAACATTTCAGAATGGAATGATGGGAATCATTTTATTTAAGGCACAGGCATCTTTAAGAACCATGGAGTCCTGTTGGTCCTTTCACCTGATGGGTCCTCTCCTAGAGTGGGGCCTATTGCAGACCTGTCTAGTCAGTGGTGACCTTGATGGGGCCTCTCCTAGCTCAGGGCTCATTGTGGATTGGCAGTACAGTTGAAACAAATACAGTTTGATATCCATGGGTATTAATCACGTTTTTGGACAGCCAAATAAATTTTGTTTATCCCTAGATAACGTGAATAATTTCATTTTGGATACTACAGCTTTTCCATGTTTCCAACTAAATCTCCTATCCAAAATTATTTTTTAAAAAACAACAAACACCCTCAGAAAACCAACCCCAAAACCTAAAGCTGAACAAAACAAGGATGAAGAGTAGTTTGTATCTATTTTGATGGACCCGATTCAAAGTGGGTGGAATTGCCAAATACAATAGTCGCTGTGGGATATTCAGCTCTAGTTAACATTTCAGCTCTAGGTGACATACTTAAAAGCCCTGGCAGGGACCCTTCTCTCATGGGGCCTTGTAAATGAGTATGAATATAAGTACTGTAATGGAGATGGCAAAGGGTCTAGCAGAATTTGAAAAGTAATTGCATTGTTGTGTGAAGGGGGAAAAATAACTATGGTGAAAATGACCACAGCATCCTATCGTGTTCCAGAAGTGCGTGTTCCCAATGAACACAGATGCCGCGGATATGTTAATACTGGCTCTTTTCAATTTTACTTTTTATCTCACTAACAAAAGCTTTAGTACGGGCATTTAAATCTCCTTTGAACAACTTGTTGCAGCTCCTGTCTAAACAGCCAAAAAACAGTACCTTGGTGTCTTAAGAAATGTTGAACTATTTCCATGCTTTAGCCCACTGAATAGATGAGAATCTTTGAGTAGCTTTTATATAACTGGCAAGCTTAAAAAAAAGCATATTCAACTTGTCAGCCTCTGGGCAAAACTGCCTTCTGCTATTACAGCCCTGTAGGTAGTACCACTAGAAAGTGTTAGTGGTAATACAAAAGTGAAATGCATACTTTTGAACTGATTGCCCCCCTCCCCCTTCCATTTATGTTTGACTTCCACACTCACTTCACAGCACAGCTGGAACAGGCCAGGGGGCTGAGAAACTGTAGCCTCCGAATACTGTGAAGGTTGGAAGATATATTACTATGCCTGTCTGAAATGCTTTGTGTGTACGCAAATGTGCCCTTACATAGAAAATGGGAAAGAAATCATTTTTATCGACAGGGCTTAAGGAAGCAAAATGAAATCTTGCAAACCAAACACTGACTTGCCACTCAAGATAACATAAAAACTTTACAAATATATCCAGGGCAGATTAGTAAATTTCTTCACTCCACTCAGAGGCAAACTCCACCAGCTCCTGGGGCAGGCTTGCTGTGGTGGTTCATGAGAACACTGTCATTTTGCAACAGAGACATAAGGGATATTGGGGTGCTGCCTACCACACAGTAGATCCCAGCCATCTGATCCTAATCCGGTGTGTGGTGGGGAAAGGGATGAGAGAATACATGTTTTTGCCCATCTGAATTTGGGACATAGGAAGTGTAGTCCCCTTCTTAATCCCTCCCTGCTACCTGTACAGTGGTGACACTAGCCCTGAAGTGAGCACAGGACAGGTGCTCTCTCGTTCCTTTGGGAAATGTTAATCTTTTTTGTTCCTCTAGATTTGCTCATCTGTTTACCCAGTTAGAGATGTCTAGGGACCCCAACGGACAAGTGGGATGTTACGAGGGCACCTTGACGCTCTTTGCTGACACCTTGAGATCCGAACCAAATGTTGCTTTACATAACAACAAGGATAAGTGGTATGATATGGAGTGTAGATGGATGAAGGCTCAGCTAATAAGGTCCAAGAGACAATGGGTGAGGGGGTATGGAGACATACAAGGGGTAGAATTTAGAAACCTTAGGCTAGCTTATTCCAAATTGCTAAGTGTTAAGCGAGCTGGGTACTACAACAGGAAGTGGGCAAGCATGGCAATGGACCTAGCAACAGGGAATGCGAGTTGATTCTGGTCTACCTTTAATACTATTATAAACCCCAGGAGTGGAACTGGCAGTCAAGGAATTTCACCAGCCCAGTGGGAATCTGTTTTCTCTGATCTGTACAAAGATCGGTCATTGGGACTTGGTGAATTGCCTGCCATGACAAGCTGGGGGTGGGGGCTGCCTATGGCAGAAGGAAGAGTTTTCAGAGCTACCATTGTTGAAGCTATCATGGCCCTGAAAGTGGGTAAGGCAGCGGGGCCCGACGGAGTCACAGCCGGGGCCCTCCAAGCCACTCCCACAAGGTGGGCCCATCTTTTTTCCATACTATTATTCACTATGGTGGCCAATACGGGCATTGTCCCCCCATCCTGGACAAGCCCAGACAAGCCCCAAGCCTTTTAACATTTCAGCGGAACTGTAAGACCTGGCTGTTTGCCCAGGCCTTTGGGAGGGAGGGTGGGGGGGGATGATTTTAGTCCCCCGCCCATTTATGTATTTGTTATTTTTCTAGCCCTGTTTTATATGATACATTTTATATTTAATATTTTAAAAGGAATTTTAATGTTTTATTGTTTATTGTTGGAAGCCGCCCCGAGCTGCGTTGCAGGAGGGGGCGGGGTATAAATCTGGAAAATAAATAAATAAATAAAATCCTGGACGTCTTGCTGTATAATTCCTATCTACAAGAAGGGCCAGATCCGGGACCCCTCGTGTTACAGGCCAATTAGCCTTCTGTCTATTGTGGGCAAACTATAAGCTAAGTTCCTTCTTAATCAGTTGACCACACGGGCAGAGGAAAGGGCCATAAACCCAAAATAACAGTTTGGGTTCAGGAAGGCCAAGTCAACTGTAGATTGCTGCTTTATATTGCAGCATCTTATTTTTAAATATCATAAGATCAAGAAGTGCAAATTTTATATGGCCTTCCTGGACCTGACCAAGGCCTTCGATACAGTCCCTCGGAATAGACCGTGGGCCAAACTAACTAAGATGGGCCTGGACAACAAGATTCTTCTCCCCATAATTCACCTATACACTGATAATAGAGCATGGGTGAGGGTGGGTGGAGGGGGAGGCAGAGCGGCTGGGTTTACGATCAGGAGGGGTCCGGGGGTCCGGCAAGGTTGTGTCCTGGCCCGCTTCCTGTTTAATCTTTATTTAGCTGACCTGCCAGATTTTATTAGGTCAGCGGGCTTTCATCCGCCTAGGATTGGTGAGACTGAGCTGGGGTTTCTTCAGTTTGCTGATGATCTGGTTCTGGTGGCCCAGACAGAGGTTGGTTTAAAATGGGATGTTGGAGCCCTCCATGACTATTGCATGATGAACGGTCTAGCAATCAACCCAGGGAAATCCACAGTTACGATAGTAGGACAGAAGATGCTCCCCCCTTCCTGGAGAACTAGGGCAGGAGAGTTCCGGGTGGTGAAATCCTCTAGCTACCTTGACGTGGTATTTTCTGCTGAAGGATCCTGGGCCTCCCACCTCCGGGCAAGAGCCAATAAGGCGTCAAGGGCAGCTGGGGCTATTGCTAGAGCAGCTAGGGTTTCAAAAGGGGTCCCTCTGTCATCCTTTATTAGGGTTTATATCGCTAAAGTGCCTCCCCAACCCGAATGAGAGGGCCCTTGAAAGGAGCCAGAACTATTTCCTCCGGCGACTCCTCAGTGCTGCTCCAGGGGTCCCAGGAGCAGTACTGTGGGCAGAGGTGGGCGTTGCTTCCTTAGGGGCAAGGGCAAAGCAAGCCTATGTTAGATTTTGACTGCGATTGCTGGCTAAACAAGACACAGAACTCCCGGCCCAGTGTTTGCGGGAAGAGTTATTATCCTCGGGGTCCCACCCATACCCCTGGATACTATATCTTTGGCGACTACTTAGGGAGCTGGGCTTCTCGTTTGAGTTCTTTCAGGGGAGGCGACTGCAAGACATCAGGGTGGAGGTCATCCAAAGAATCCAGGATACTGCTTGGCAGGATGACCTAGGCAGGATTTCCCAGTGGAAAGTGGCACCGGGATTGAAGCAAATCAAACTTTCTTTTGGGTTTGAGAAGTACCTGGATCTCCTGACTAACCCAGAGCTACGCAGATGCTATATCAACCTTAGATTCCATCCAGTAAGCTCTGCTATTGCTGAGGGAAGGTATGGGTGCATTCCTTATGACCAGCGCCTTTGTTCATGTAGCCTCCATGAAGTGGACATTATTAATCATTTTCTGCTATGGTGTCTTCAGCTCAAGGCACTAAGAGCAGTGTGGCTGACCCCGCTGTTAGCTGGCAACGGTGGTCTCAACAGGAGCGATACCTATAAAGTATTGGTGAAGATGGAGGATAAGGACGTGATATTGGCTATTGCAGTTTTTGTAAGGTTGGCACTTAAACGTAGAGAGTTAATTCATTCCAGACAAGACAAGTTTGCGGTTATTTCTTTGCCGCACTAGCTGGATTTGGTTCATGGTTTGAGGTCCCTATGAGGGTATTTCAATATGTTTTCTGACCCTTTTTAGTGCAAGGAGAGATGGCAATTTAATTGCTGATTTCAAGTTTTTAGAATTATAGTATTATAGTGTGACTGTGTACTAATATAGTTATATTTGTAATTAATTACTGTTATATATATTTATAATTCTGGTTATGATGAGAGTTAATTTTTGATTATATTTTATTATTATTATTATCATTATTGATGTGTTATGTGACTATGTGTATATTATAGTTCACAATTTTTACATGGATTATGACGGAAGCCGATATCCCAATAAATTTGAAATTTGAACCTTTCCAGAGTGAGTAGGAAATCTACTGACATGTTTGATATTGTCCATGATTTTCCACTCTTTTCCACCATTTTGGTAATTTCTGGTATTACCGATAATACCAGAAATTACTAAAAAATACCAATAATGCCAGAAATTACCAGAAATTACTGGAATGGCATAAAATAGCAAAAAACCACCAAAAATAATTTTAACATGATAGTAGATTTCATCCTTGCACAAATGAAGGCAAAAGAGCTGTTTCATCAGAAACAGCAGTCACAGAGATTTTTTGTTTTAGCTCTACTTACAACCACCCTGTCTACACAGCCATTCAAAATGTTTTCAGCCCCTCCCACTACCATGGAGTGGAATTTCTAACTGTTGTAACTACTGCTCTAACCCTGGTGAAAGAACAGACTGGCCGATTGAGTGACTGTTGCACAGCGTAATGTACTTTGGAACCAGCCTGGCCACAGCCTTCCTAGCTACCACTTCCAGTGCCTCCCCCTGATCCGAAGGGTGGGGGAATAAGCAGGTGGAGTGTTCAGGGCCAATTGGAGGTGAGTTGCTAACTTACTGAAATTTGTATTTGGGATGTTACAGAGAGATTGGGTATTTTCAGACGTTACGGAGCCGCTTGGCTCCGTACTGAAAACAACCCTTTCATTCCCCACCGGGGTCACCCCCTCACGCCATATCAGACGTGCCGGGGGGATCCCGGCGGGGAATGTGGGAGGGGGCGGGCTCGTGCGGCGCAACGTGCGGCTGCATGGCCCCGCCCCCTCCACGCACCCCGCTGCCCGCCCTCCAGGGAGATGGGCAGGCGGCGGGGCCACTGTGGCCGCCACGTCGGGCCGGAAGCGCCATGGCCCGGGATCCCACCGGGGATCCCGGGCCGTGGCAACCGGCCAGACGTGACTTTTTCTTGGTCCCCGCTGGGGATCTTTTTGACCATGCTTCCCGGGACATTCCCCCGGCTAGCCAGGGAAACGTGGTTCAAATTGACCCCATGTGGGTATTCATCGTGGCGAACATCTGGCGGCCGCCAAACAGACGTTTGAGACACGGGGTATTTTCAGACGTGACATTGACACGGTGAACCACGGTGAATACCCACCTGTGGTCACCGTGTCTCGTACGTCTGTTTGCGGCGCGCCAGATGTTGGCCACGGTCAATCGGCACATGGGGTTCATTTGAACCACGCTTCCCGGGCTAGCCGGGGGAAGGTCCCGGGAAGCGTGGTCAAACGGACCCCGGGCCATGGCCAAGGGAAAGTAATGTCTGGCCGCGTGCCACGGCCCGGGATCCCCAGCGGGATCCCGGGCCGTGGCACGATCGGCCGGACGCGGTGGCCGCATTGGCCCCGCCTCCCACCCGTCTCCTCGGAGGGCGGGCGGCGGGGTGCGTGGAGGGGGCGTGGCCGTGCGGCCGCACGTTGCGCCGCGCGGCCCCGGCCCCTCCCACTTTCCCCGCCGGGATCCCCCCGGCACGTCTGTTGGGCCGTTACGGGGTGACCCCGGCGGGGAACGAAGCCGGTGGTGCCGGTATGGGGCCAAAGGGCCCCGTATCGTCTGAAAGTACCCACGGTGACCACAGGTGGGTATTCACCGTGGTTCACCATGATCTCATAATGTCTGAAAATACCCATTGTGTGGAGTGGTGGGGGAAGAGATAAATTGTGGACATTTAATTTACTTTGGGCACATGAAACCATTTAATGGTGACAACTAGGGCAGGGGGCCATGAAGGGAAGGAGCTGGTGAAGTACAACTGTTCCGCCACCCCATCTATTTGGATTATTATTATGGGCCCATATTCACTGCATTTTTTCCATTGCTGTCATTTTGTTCAATGGCAGCAACCTTTTGCTAATGGTTTTTACCAGTGTGGAGCTGCTACGTGGTGGTCACCCAGGGTATAAATTCTAGCAATGCAGAGCCCACCATGAGTGGAGTGCACTGCAGCTACATGTTTTCTCCACAACAACTATGTGGAAGGAGATACACTAGGTTATTGGAAGCTGTGTTAAGGAGCGGACCAGTAAACCAGATACTCTCTCTGCTGCAGCCATTGCTGCTGCCACCAAGGTAGTGGGGACAGAGAATGGACCTGGAACTTTTGTCAGAGCTTGGGAGAAGGCTCTGTCACGGGTTTGAGGGTCCAACACCTCACTTTCCTGGGTTGGGTGACTCAGTTTCCCTCACTTGCAGTTCACCTGAATCAGTTCTCTTTATGGCTGGTCCAGTTCTGCAAGGGGGAGAATCCTTTTGCCACCCCCAACTCCCAGAAAGCTTCCCGTGTACAGACTCTTTTTCTGGGTTCGCAAGAGTTTGGAAACTCATGTTGCTCAGTTTGTGTTCTCCCAATGTCAGACGACAAACATTTCTTCATAAGGATAAGAAGAAAGTTTATTGATTACATAAGCTAGAACAATTGATACAGAGTGGCTAAATAAATGAAAAGTAGCATAACGCATTCCTATTCTATACTGGGTGAATCTCTATATAAAGCTCACCCGATAGAAAGCACAGTCTCAGTCAGTGATGTAGAATGACTGTGCACTGATCCCTTCATTGTTAGAAAGAAAAGTCTTTCCTCTCAGTCCATAGTTCCAGCAGTTTTGTTGCTGGCAGGCAAGATGGAGATGAGTTCTCTCCAAGAGGTAGAAGAAGATGGCTTAATAATGACTTCTCTTTGTCTTGTCCGTTTTCTTAAATGCCCTTTTCAGAGTCTTTGTTTCCCTTTTCCCGCCTTGGGGAAATCTGAAGTTTGTCACCAGGGAGTTAAACAGGAAGTTCCATTTGCATCTAAATTGGTTTCTCTCTGGCTAGGCTTCCCGAATACACATTCTTATCTCTCTCCATTTCCTGGAGGGATTTCCCAACTCTTAGTTTACCTTACATAATTACATGAACTGAGCTGTCAGTTCTCAACATTACATCCATGTTTGACCTCCAGCTTTACATATATGTTAGACATATCATCCTGTATCTGTCCTGTGTGGCCTCATGTTCCTCCGTGACAGCCTCCACTTCTATCTTTCTCCCTTCTACCCTGACAACAGAAGCTCCCTTCAATCCTTGCCACTTTTGAGACTCCCATTTGGAAGGGCAGCCTGCTTCTCCTTCTTTGAATAGGAGGGGCGCACATACACACAAACACAGCACACACACAGCCACCAAGGAGAAAGCAAATGAACTGGGAGACTCCTGGTCCCTTCATTTCCATTGCTACCTGACGGCAAGTGTCCAAGTGGTGGTGCAGGGGTGAGGACGGAGTACATAAAAGTTTCCAAAGCAGCCTTCCTCTCTCCCAACTTGGTGGGAAGCATGTATATACACATACAGAAATTATGGCTGGCTAATGTCACATTTGTTAATACCCTAAGATGAGTTCTAAAATGATACCATAAATCAGTGAATAAGCCTGATGCAGTTTGGTGCCGGTACTAACCCTTTGTTCAGAGTTCCTTTGGACTCACATTTTCACTGGTTCCAAACAGCTTCAGGAATGCATTGTTCTTTGAGGAGACTTCTTCCTGTGAGGTTGTCGGAAGGCAAGCTGTGTTGATTGCCAACAAATTGTCTGTCTGAATCACCTCCAGCCTTCTGACTTACTGTTGAGGCTATCTGGTGTTTCGTGACAAATCTGAAAGCTGTATCTTTCAGGGGTAATCCCTCTAAAAGTAATGCAACAAGCTGGGACTATAATACATTAAAGTGCCCATCTAATGGGCATTTTCATTAGAATCAGTACACAAGGTAGTACAGCATTAGCCATGTCAACACATAGGCCAGTGACTGTTTTAAACACCTTTTTAAAATACAGATACAGAGGAAAGGGCTATATGTTACATTTCTTTTTAAAGTACCTGCATAAAGGGAAAAACAGATTTTCCACCATTAAAATCCAAGTGAAGATGATTTTAAGGTTTCCTTGTTTAAAATTTCTTGCCTAGTGAAGCTGCTGCTTCAAATGAGAGACAGTGTATCCTAGTGGCTAAGGTGTTGGATTTAGACCTGGGAAACCAGGATTCAAATGCTGACTTAGGGAATTTTTACACATAATGGTGCACCACGCCGTCATGCTTTGATCCTGGCCAGGGTGAGGACCCGGCCGTCAAACAGACATTTTGGCAGCCCAGGCCGGGGAGTGGCCAGGAAGAGGGTGGAACAGTGTGTACACATGGGTCTGCAGGCTCCGCCCTTCAGACTGCCTTTCTGATTGGCAGCTGCAGTGGTGCACACCAGGAACAGCCATGGCCCTGGACCGGGGACAGGTGGAGCGGATCATCACACGTGATAGCCCGTTCTACCCTGGTCCAGAGATGGTTTCTCCGGGCCGCCACAGCACTTAGCCTGGGCAGTGACCCGGTGATGGGCCCGAGTCGCAGCTTAGGGTAAAAACTGCCACGGTCCAGGAAAACCCCTGATCCAGCCTGGGGAAACATCTGGTTGGTCAGATCAGATGTGATGGCACTGCGGGTGTCCACGCGTGTCAAAGAATGACCACCCAGGTGTCATGAATTGCATTTTTCTCTTATAAATCACAAAGGGAAAGTGAGCTATGTGGCTTAGCTGAACGAATCAAGCTAAATTGGGCTGCACCATTCCCAAATTGTATATTATAAGGTTACACTTCACATTGTTGTCCAGCTAGCAAAGGAAGTATTGTAACGACAATAAATTTATAATAAGGGAACATGAGACTTTTGGATTATAAAAATATATGCAAAGTTTACTTAAATATAAATAGAAAACATCAAAGTTACAGGATCTTTAAGATATTTCTATCTTAAGAAAAAGCTTGTAAAAGCTTAACATTTGCACAATACATTGGCTCAAAGATATCAAGAAGTTACTCATACAGACCAGATTCAGCCCTTCCGCCATGAGAAAAAAAATCCAAACATGTGTTGTATGGATTTTCAGTCTGAGGATTATTTCTGTGTCTTCCCTTTTATTGGATTGGGTTCAAGGGGAGTTTTCATTCTTAGGCTGTAAGAAGATACTCTGGATTCTAATTGGCTCTTGTATAGAAACCAATCAGAGTTTTGACTTTCCTCAAACTCTGAATTTAAGAAAGGCTTTTGTATTTGTTATCAGAGATTATTGTTAGATTATAGAGAGAAAATATAGACCTTTCAATATTTATCTCAACTATAAATTCAATGGAAATAACTAATAAATCCTCTTCTCTAGTCTAGGAGATATCTTATGAATAGAAGGAGATAACACTCCAGACATTCAGGCTATGAGAAAATCTAAACAAAAGAAGTCAAAACAGGAAGGGGGCCTCTTTATGGTCTTGACTAACTTGTTTTATGGTCCTTCCATTTGGTGGTTTCCTTGGTAAGGCCAAATGTCATTTGGGAAGTTTAGAAAAAACACAAAGGAATGTCTTGGGAGGCCCCAATTAGATGTAACTAGTTACTGAAGCTGATCTTAAAATTCTATGATGTAAGTTACAAATAAGCTTACATTAAAACAGAAAATTAATATATGAAAAGTTTATACATTTTAAACACAGATAGCCATTATATCTTAGGTTTATAATTGAAAATACATGACACAGGTACCGTCACATTTAAAAACACCTTTCATCATGAACTAACTGGGTGGCCTATTTCTCAGCCTCAGTTGCTTGTTTGTCAAATAGCAATTATAATGACCTACCTTACAGGGTTTGTTTATTTATTTATTTACTTATTTATTATTAAAATGTATATGCCACCCCCTCCTGCTATAAGCATCTCAGGGCAGCTAACAACATTTAAAAATACATAGCAACTAAAATACAATTAAAACAACCTAAAATCCCCAGATTAAAAGAACTTATACCCAAACCCTCCCTAACCCACCCCACCACCCCATTTCCCTCGGTAAAGGCCTGGCAGAACAGCCAGGTCTTACACTGTCAAAGGAAAAAGGGGAGGTCAGTGGTCAGGTGGACCTCCAACAGGAGGGAGTTCCACAGCCAGGGTGCAGCCACAGAAAATACCCTCCTCATGGTTGACACCTGGAAAACATGGGGGACTCCGAGGAGGATGTCCCCGGCCGACTGCAGGGGCCAATCCAGGATCCAGAGGGTGAGGCGATCCTGCAGGTAGGTGGGGCCAAGGCTGTTTAGTGCTTTAAAGGTCAACACCAACACCTTGAATTGGGCCCGGAAGACTTGGCAGCCAGTGCAGAGAGCGAAGCACTGGTGTAATGTGCTCGTGTCAGCCTGTCCCCGTTAGGAGATGGGGCACCGCATTCTGTACCAGCTGTAGTCTCTGAACCAGCACCAAGGGTAGCCCCATGTAGAGTGCATTACAGTAGTCCAGTCTTAAGGTAATAAAAGCATGGACGATTGTGGTCAGATCTGAGACATACAGCGTAAGCCGATGTACCAGATGTAACTGGTGAAATGCTCCCTTTGCCACAGCCGCTACCTGGACATCCAGGCGGAGCTACAGATCCAGGAGCATCCCCAGACTATGACCTGAAATACCAGGGGAGGACGGACCCCATCAATGATGAGGGCCATCACTCCCCCGGCTTTCCCCACAACCATCACCTCTGTCTTGTCAGGATTTAACTTCAGGCAGCTCACCCTCATTCAGTCCCCCACAGCTGACAAACACTGGGTAAGCACCGAGACTGCTGGATCTGGGTCAAATGAAAACGAGAGAGATAGCTGGGTGTCATCAGCATATTGATGGCACCTTACACCAAACTCCCTGACAACCTCCCCCAAAGGCTGCATGTACACATTGAACAAGAGAGGGGTTGTTATGATGGGGAACAAAATAAGGACACCAAAGTGTTGTCAAACATTTTGAACAATGAAAGCACTAGAGAAATTATCAATAATGATAAAATTCAGTTAAGATCTGCTGCATATTAGCAATGGAGGTGCTTAGCGGATACAGTGCTTGCAATCTCTCCTTCCTTGTGATATTTCTTTTTTTGAAAAGAATTAGCACCAAGATTTTGACATTGTGACCTTGAAAATGTGAGGAAATGATCTCTTCTACCAGTTTCATTTATCTATAGCTTTATTAACTGAGGGAGTCTGGCACTGAAACATTAACTAGACATAATTAATCTGCTTGCTGATGACATCAGTCAACCTCTAACTAATGTAATCAGCAGTTGTAATTTACCTTTGCAGAAATAAAGTAGGTCGAGGACTGTCTTCACAAAAGGTATGTGCTATGAGTAGACACTTAGGATTTGACTCTAGCTAGTTCCATGACATAAAAAAATGGTTGGAAAGAATCATTCATAATGTGGCCATGAAACTGTACAGCAACTAACAGTTACATTAGGTTTTGGCAGTTGGAGTACAAACACTTTTAGTTAGCGTAATTAGGATAGTTATAATTGAAAAGTTTTATTGTAACAACCACCCTTGAAAAGCAACCACACTCTATCTCTGGATTGCCCTTTTAATTAAACAGAAGAGTAGCAAACAGGTAGAGCTTTTCAGAACTAAAAGAATGGAGTAAATCCCTTTCACTTTAGTTGTTACACTTTTTATACAGGCACTCTGCTGCTTGGCAGTCTCTGCTAACTGCCCTTGTGGGAAGAAGAGAAAATCCATCTAGGTGGCCTTGAGTTGTTGTTGTTGTTGAAGGCCAGCCCTGTTCCCTTTGAAACAAAACAATCAAACAGACACAAAAGGGAAGGGAGGAAAGAACAGCAGACTTAGTAAATGCAAATCTTGTATCTAAGGGTTTATTTTACTTGTATCCTGTCTACTGGGAAATTACAGGCGCAGCATGTGGTTTTATTAGCCACTCCAAAATCTGGCAAATGTTTACCATCACTGGGGTGTTTTTAAACATTTCCAGTAGCTTCTCCCCCTGGTTAAAGGCTCAGTTATGTTGCAAAAAGTGGATGTGTCTTAGTCAGCTACATCAGACTTCTTTATAGATAGAAGGCTGGAAGAGAAATATGAAAGAGGGGCAATAAAAATGGGGAAGACAAATTTCATGGAGTAGGGGGTGACAGCTAGGGATGGGCGAACAGAACGTGGTTCGGATGTTCGGACGTTCAGTCGTACGGTCTGAAACCGAAGTTTGGGTTCGGCTGTTTGGTTCGGGGGAGTTCGGTTCGGCCGAAAATGGCTGAACAACCGAAAATAGTGCTATTGAAACCGAAATTGAATTAGGATTTTTTGCTGATTTGACCCTGAAACCACCCCTGGTCTCCACCCCTGGTGCCAGGAAGTCTGCTCCTCTGCTGCCTCCCACTTCCAGTCACATTTTCCCTACCTTCCAGTCACGTTTTTCTCACCCCCGAACTCATCCAAACTTTTCCGAACTGTTCAGCTGTTCAAGCATTCAGTTCGGAAAAGTTCGGTTCGGATGTTGGAACAGGCTGAGTTCGGCCCGAACTCTGAACTTCCGAACCACATTCGGCCATCCCTAGTGACAGCAGGAACCCATGGTTTAGTTCTCTGATTATGTTCAGGACTTACCCAAAGCCAGAGGAGGTGGTTATGTCATTAATTTCCTCTCTCTAGTCTGGCAAAGAAATATTTCAAAACCAGTGGCTTTCAGATGTGCTTAAAGGTGTACTTACAAGTTTCAGTGGCAGGCCGCGTGTGCAAATTAGGCGTGGTTTTGATGATGTCTGAAAGGCACCCCGCAGATGATTGAAGCTTTTCAGAACACTGACAAGTGCTCTTCGCAGACCTGTTTTTTTTCCAGGTCAGTAAAGTGCACTTGTCAGTGAGTAATTAATTTCAGATGTTACGAGATCACGGTCAACCACAGTGAATCCCCTGTGGGGGACGTGATTCCTGTAACGTCTGATGTGAGCTCCACCAGATGTTCACCTCAGTGAACTTCCGGCGGGAATCACGATGACCACGATTCTGGACCTCTGGACACCCGGAGGTCCAGAATCGTGGTGGAATCGGGCCCCAACCATGGAAGGTAATGGGATGTGATTGGGCGCAGTGACCAGATTGGCCGCTGCACCCGCCCATCTCCTGGAAGGCAGCCGGCCGGGGGAGCGTAAGAGGGGTGGGGCTGTGTGGCCACACATCGCGCCGTGCAGCCCTGCTCCCTCCCCGATCCCCCTCCAGAATCAGGAAGGCATGTCTAAAGGATGGCGGCCTGGTTCCTGACCGGGATTGGTTTGGGATCCCGGTCTGTGGTTCAGCGTGGCGGGCCTCCAGACCTGTCAGGTCTGAAATTACCCAGTGTGTCAAAAAGCTTCAATCATGCGTGGGATGCCTTTCAGACGTCAAAGCCATGCCTAATTTTCATGTACGTCCTGCCACCAGCACTTGTAGGTACACTTTTAACCACATCTGAAAGCCACCCAGGATGACAAAATCCAAACAATGTTTTGGTAGTTCCTGGGGGTCACCGGAAATGTCAGGGATACAGCAGCCATGATGGTAAAGCTTATTCCATTCCAACCTCTCTCCTGAATCTGTCATGTACTGCCGACTATGGCAACTCTGACCCATTAAAGCCAATCAAATATAAGTACATTCCAGTAATTCCAGATAATTTTTTTCCCTCTCATTTCTAGAACCACCTAGCTTGTAGGGATGGGTGAACGTGGTTCAGAAGTTTGGTGTTCGGCCCGAACTCAGCCTGTTCGAATGACCGAACACAAACACGAACACACCGAACTGAACGCCGAATGCTGAAATGGCCAAACACTTTGGTCAGTTCGGATCATGTTTGGTTGAGTTCGGGTGGCTAAAACATGGTCTACTGACAGGTCTCTGGAAGGCCAAATGTAGTAGGGAGGGGGAAGTCAACTGACTCAGCTAGGAGAAGACTTCCAGGCACCAAGGGTGGAGGGTGGAGAGTGGCTTGGAGTAGCAGCCAGCCTGCCGCATCACCATCCCTTTTTGCCTCAGACCACCGCCTTGGCAGTCTGCAATTGGCCACGGCCTAGGCTGCATGGAGCCAATGGGGCTTGCAGTGAGGCAGGCGCAGCAAGAAACAAAACTGTCGGCCTCCCCCCTTCCCAACACCTTCTGAGCTAGTCACTGTTCCTGAACAGCAGGCGTTTCAGAAGGCTCCCTCTCTCCCAGCATTTCCCAGCTCCCAAATCCATTACCATCCTCCTCCTATTTCACCCATCCAACCCATCTACCTTCATATTCTCATTTATTTACCTAACCTTAGATAGATTTAGTTGTTATTTTTTGTTTTTATCCTTCCCTGTGTTCAATCTTCCTTCCTCCCTCCCCCCTCCATTGTTGAATCCTTTCTCTATATATTCCATTCCTGATTCCCTTCCCTTCCCCTGTTTTTTGATTCATTTAGAGTAGGATTATTATTAGATTGATTTAGGTTTCATTTCAGATTTGAACCCCTCCTTGTGCTTTTTGTGATTGCCCCCCATCCCATAGATAGATAGATAGATAGATAGATAGATAGATTTTAGGTTTGAGATAGAAGGAGACTTAGTTTACTGATAGAGATAACATTTAGTGATCCATTTAGTTCATAGCATTTAGAATAGTTAGTTATTAATTAATAGTAGTTATATTTAGTGTAGATATAGACATATATAACAGATTAAATTTTTTTTTTTTTTATATATATATATATAATTAAAAACATTATTTTTGCGGGAGAAATGGAGAAGGGAAGGAGAGGCCGATCTGCTGCCCGTAGGGGAGGCAATGGGGCACTTGTCAGAGGCGGGCTGGGCCATGCACGGGGAGCGGCAGCAGGCAGCATCAGCAGTAGCCAGAGGCAGAGCGCATCCCGCCCCCCAAAAAATCAGCAGGCCTGCTTTAGGACAACAGGCTGCTCTGCATCACCTCCTGGCAGTCCCCTCCACTGACACACAGGGCACTGGAAGGCCTGAAGGACAAGAGGCTCCGGCTGCATCTGTCTCTGCTGCGGGTGGTGCTGGAGCAGCTTCTACCGATGTTCCTCCAGGGCCACCAATGTCCCCCACAGTCGAGGCAATCCCCAGCAGTCCAGAGCTGGTGGATCCCACCCC
>QEPC01000562.1:902787-952167 GCA_003113815.1 Sphenodon punctatus
TGAGGTGGGAAGAGGTGCTGCTGGAAGGGATTGACAAGCTGTATGAGATTCTGCCACCTGCCAGCCAGAACTTCAGCAGCACAAAGGGATAAATAAAATATTGGACAGGTGAAACGAAGCTCGTAAAAAGAAATACATTACAACTACTTTTATTATAACAATTTTAATAACATCAACAATAACAAAGCAACAACAACATTAAATAAAACAAAAGCAAACATGCAAATGAAACTTATTAACAAACCTAAGAGTCTTTTGCTCCGCTTCCACTGAGCCTATCCCCGGGAATCACTCTAAGGGCAGGAGAGGTAGGGGCACCTCGCAGGGCTCAGGGCCGGCGACTTCATGCTCACCCAGCATGCCGTTGAGGACACAGTGATCCAGGCCCTCCTGCATCGCCCCATGCCACCTGGAGAGCGCCTGGTGGTACAGCTGCATGCGGTGGAGCTCGGTGGAGACATACTGGGTGAATGCCGCCACCTTCTGCCGCTCCGCCTGGACCGCCTGCAGCTCCTCCACCAGGCCCTTCTCCAGGTCGGCAGAGATCCTCTGGACCACCTCCACATGGGCCAGGGTACACCGCTGCATCCTGGCCTGAAGGGCTTTCACCTCTGCATCCTCCAGGGGCTCATGGGTATCCACGTCGGGGCTGGTGGGGGCGGGAGGGGAAGGGCCTGTATGCCTCATTTTGTGTGTTGCCTTTCCCCCCTTCTTCTGGTGCTGAGGCTCCATGGGCACCACTCCAGATTCCTCCAAGTCCTCACCCGCCTGCCTCACTCTCAGGCCGTGGGTCTTCTCAATGTGGCTGATGAGCCCTGATGTGGTCCCCTCCCTCTGCTGGCGGAAAACGTTATTGTAGATCTAAAAAGAGCAGAAAAAGATAGGAACATAAGAAGTGTCATACTGTGTCAGACCAATGGTCTGTCAAAAAGCCCTGCCTGCATTCTGTCTCCACAAGTAGGTGGACTGAGTGGCCATCCAATCTCTCTCTGCAGGGGACTTCCGTTCCTAACAGATCATAGGGCAATTCATTCCCTGTTGTTCTAGTCCCTGTGCCATACCTTGCATGTGGCGGTTCTGTCGCCCTTGTGATAGAACCTCCAGACATCCGACGACTGGCACCGAATGTCTGAGGGTTTCACCGGCGATCTCTGCCTGGGTGTCCGCCGAGTCCTCCCCCTTGCTGTTGTTCTGGCAGCAGCAGCAGGGCTGTGGCCATTGCCACCAGAATCCTATTCCTCTCTGAAATGGGAACACATAAGAACACCAAATAAATATCAGGCATTTATGATGATGGCTCTCTAGTCCTCCCTCCTTGGGGTGCTAGTAGGGATTGCAACTAGAAATTTAATTTTGTGCAATTCCTGCCCTCTGGGGATGCTAGGGAGTGCAACTAGGAACTGGAAGGCCCTGGCTGGCACGTGCAAACCCTGCCCTGCCCTGCCCTCCTTGTGGTGCTTGGGATTACAACTAGGAAGGCCCTGGCTGGCATGTGCAAATCCTGCCCTCCTTGGGGTGCTAGGGATGGCGACAGGAGATGGAACCCTCATCGTAACCCTCATTCTCATCGTAACCAAGCCAAGTACGTGCACCTGAGACCTCGCATCTTCATGAATGTTAGACCCCTTGTCTCTCCCTCTGTTCCCCTTCCTATGTCTCTCAGATTGTAAGCCCTAGGGGCAGGGACCGTGTCTATTTTATTACTTTGTAAACGTGCCAGGTATACTGCTTGCGCTATATAAATGTTTGTTAATAATAATAATAATAATAATAATAACAACCCTGGCTGGAGGAAAGAGCCTGTCCTTATTTGGGGCTGCGTAGGGAATGGGATGGCAAGGCGAGTGGAGAGTGGAGCCCTTGCTAGCCTGGCACATGTTTGGGTGGGGGTGCTGCTCGTGCCAAAGCCCCCCACACTACAGTACCCTCCCTCTCTGTTGCAGACATCCGCTGCCACCCATTGATGCCCACTGTTTGTCCCCGACTGATGCCCACCACCCACGTGCACACCAGTGAGCTCTCTCCAACAGATAGAGCCTTTCTTGTCCTCAAAGTAAAAATTTTGTTTACAAACCTGGCAGCAGCTCCAGAGCCCACTGTTTCCTCCTCATCCGAGGAGTAAGCCACCAGTGCCGCTGGAGGTGTAGTAGCCACCGGGGCAGCCGCCTCGACCGCTACCACCTCCTCCTCCTTGAGTGGCACTGGCAAGTTAGCCCCCAGCCGGGTGATCAGCACCACAGCCACCTGAGCCTTCTTCATTTTTTCTCTTTTTCCTTTTCTTTTTTTAAACAAGGACCACTCTCTCACCCACAACACACACGAACCGAACCACCCAAACACACAGCACAGCCAATCCAACAAAATCACAAACAGTCAAACACAGCCAAAATACACAAACTGAGCAACCACCGAGTCAAACACACACTCACCGCACAACTCCGCACGTGCTCGAATTTCCAGTTTCCAGCGCGATTTCCGGATCGCGTTATTTTTTGGGCCGAACACGAACCGAACAGCCGAACACGAACGGCCGAACACGAACCCGGCGAACGGCCGAACACGAACGGCCGAACCGAACGTGGCCAAACCGAACCCGAACCGTGATCTGTTCGCCCATCATTACTAGCTTGTCATACAAACCCATGACTTTACCTGAAGACTCTTTTATGATTGTTCTTTTAATTTAAATAATCTATTTTGTAACATTCTTGAACTTCCTCAAGCTTAACTTACTTTTATAAATAATTGTATGCAGCAAGTTAAGTTGGCTGTTTTGTTATTTTGACAAGTGAAAGCACAGGCCTCTAAACTGCAGCAGACACATTGAGTAGATTTGCAAGAAGCTTTACTCACCACCACCACCTTTACCCTTCAAAAACATTGCATCTTACACATTCTCTAAGTCTTTTTAAATGACAATGCGCTTCACCCAGTATCAAGACAACAGAGCTGCCACTAAAGCATATGCCCTCTGCAAAAAAAGTTGTGCCCAAGCTAAAGTCCTTAATAACATGATTCAGACTATAGCAGATCAGAAATTGTTTCTTTTAATAAAGGGAGGGGGTGTCAATATAGCTACATACTTTAATGAATGTAAAATTTTCCTCTTCATTCTTCCATCTGCAAATTCTGCATTCATTTTACTTGCAGAGTTTGCAATCGAGATTCCCACAGCAGATAAAAGAGGTGAATTTAGTTATAAATTTCAAGCTGGCCATAAGATAAGATGCAGTAGTCTACTAGGGTAAGAGAGATTTGCAAAAAGAAGTTCAAGAAATACAGATTTTAAAAATACAGGCTAAGTAGAAGGCTGAATTAATGTCAGCATGACTAATCCCTCAGGCTTTCAATTCTGTGTAGGGAAGTCTCATATTTCAAATTAATAGGGTCAGAAATAGGAATCAGCCAAATCTTCAAGAAACCCAACTGCTAAGAAAAATTCTACCATCTCATCACAAATAGTCATATTCATCCCCCTCTTAAAAGGCCAAACCATTGCAGATAACAGAAAATGTCCTGAAGTACCTCTGAAAGAATCTAAATCTCTACCCAGTGATAAAAGTGAAAGGAACGTCTTTTGAAAACTTCTCCAATGAATGCACATAGGAGGTGAGGGGGTTATTTTCAAAGAGCTCACTTTCTCTTTGTGTTTTTGGTTAGTACTTTAAAATACAGAAACAAGTGGACATATGGCAGTAAAAATGGTGAAGTCCTAGCAATGAATGGAGACCCTCTGCTGTGGGATATAGAAAGTATTGAGCCTAAAAATTCCAACGAAAAGTTATAAATGTTGTTCACACCCATCACTAAAAATCTCAGTTGTAAAGATGAGTAACCTAAAGTAATTGTAGGATAACATTGTTTGACCCTTTAACAACATCCAGAAGGAAAACGTTCTCCCTTCAGTTCTGTGGGGCACATCCTCAGCAGAAGTAAATCTATACTAGTCTGCAACAGCTGGCTATCTAATACTTAATAAATGTCCTGGAAGACAATTCAGAATAGCCAGAGATAGTCTGCTTTTCTGTCTGCAACTTAAATATCTTAAACATCTTAGTGCCTCACAGTGAAAGTCCTCAGTGGAAATCAGGGGCTCACAGGCAATACATGGAGTTCCACTATTCAAAGACGAAATAGGATGTATTGAATTTTAAGTCATCCTTTAAAGCTGAATGGACATATTCAGGACAAAAAAAGAAGGAATGAGCATTACAACAGTCATAACAGGATTGTGCCCTGAATTTTACATTAGGTGCTACTGTAAGCTACTCTCCTAAGAATAAATACAATTTTGGGAGGAAAAGTATATTGATCTCTCTTTCTCCCTTTGCTTTGTCTTTTCTGTGTCACAGCTGTGTTAAACCAAGTTTCCCACATGCATTCAGTCAAGTGCCTTAGGTCTGATAGTACGTGCTTGGAGAATAAGTTGATTGTCTGTCACCATTTGGGGATGTTATAAACCAAAGAGGCAATCTATCATTGCAGCTAGCTAGCTTTCAGAGCTTTGTTAACTGTAAGCAGAGCAGATGGAAGTCTTCTTCAGCGTCTAATATTCCTCTCTTCCTGCTTGATAAGCACTTTCAAGTTATAGTGCTGCTCACTTAGACACTTTACAGTAGCAAGGGAATTGTTTACTAATTTGCAGTAACAAAAAATAAAATAAAAAGTAAACATATTTGCAAGCTGGTATAAAAGAATTTGCTCTGTGTATATAGAGTGATATAAACTTTTAGCCAGTTCCCATTCTGTTTCTTGGACTAAATTAGCTCTTTTCATTTTCTGACCATTTCTGAATGTGCCTCATATTAAAGGGGGGAAAGGTCCATATCTTACCAACTCTCCTTCCTCATTGTTATTCATTGGTCCAAGGAAGCTGAGATGGGCATCTCAGTTTATTTAATCAGTCGCTCTCTGTAAGGGAGGTTAGGAATCATCTCTGTGTATCAGAACTGATATGTAGCAATGCCCGTCAGAAGAGATTAGTAGGCCCATGTCAAGGTGGAAGCAGCAGGGTAGAATGAAACCTGAAGCTGGGTTAAGTAATTGGGTTCTTGTTCAATAAAAGTGCCTGTTTGTGTGTTGTAATGAAAGATCTTTGGTGCAATGGATGTCTGAATCCAAATACCCTCCGGATTTTCTGATGGATAAAGAGATAAGGGTGAAAGGGATTTAATTTAGAACTATTGAAAAACTTTAAAAAGATTAGAGGAATTCGTAAATGTACTCTCTCTTTTATCAGGGTGCCTTTTGTTACTTATCAGAACTAAGTATTAACAAAAAATTGACACAAGGTGTTTTTTTTCTTCCTCTTCTTTTTTTGGCTCACTGCCATTGCTAACTACCCTTCCGAGGCTCAGGTGGAAAGGGAGATAATGAAGAAATTTTTGTTTTTTGGCTTTTATACTTTAACCTGAATATAGGAAGGTTGCTGTGCAATTGCTTCTCATTTGAGTGTGTCATGAAAGCCAAGGACAGCAGTGCTGGCAAACAGAATATTTCTCTCTCATCCTCTCTCTACCTCTCTTGCATCAAATAAAGAGTTCTTCTTCCAAGGTCAGGTCACACTAGTGAAGCCGAGCTTTTGTTTAAATAGTTCTCCTAAACACAGCCCTCAAAACCAAAAGCTAATGCTTGTTTTGGTTTATTAAGGCACATGAGTCTTATCTGCCTGGAAATTGTTGCCATACTTATTAGTTTTAACATTCCATGGGACCTATTGTAAACTGTTTTTAGCACATCCAACCCTCTAGATTCATTCAAAAATAACAAGAATAAAAGGATAAAAGAAACAATCAGGCTGGCTTTTTTGGCCAAAGCCAGATGTTAATCACTAACCAGGATCCCAAACTCTCACATTCTTTATGTCCATATTTTAATTCCCAATATAGCTGCAATGTTTATTTTGGGACCGATGGTTCCACCTAGAGCACAGTTGTTTTTTAAGGGTTAGTCACCATCCCTTCCTGATTCTACAGTTCCACTCAGTACCTGTAACTACTTGAAAAAAGAGTAAGCACTAGAGCTGAAAAAAATAGTGGATTTGATATTTGCCATTATTATTCACATTTTTTGGATAACCTTCCAAATATCCAAACAATATTTGTAGCCAAAACAGATATTCACAGAGTTGTGGGTTGGGGGATTTTATTTGGTTTTATTCGAGCATTTTTTAAAATGTTTATTGTAACACACGCTGGGCATTTATGGGAAGGGCAGGATAAAAATATGAATACATAAATTAATATCTGCTTATTCAGTATTCTGATTTTGTTTGATATCTGTTGCTCAGGTCAGTCATTCTAGCATTTTGGTTATTTTGTTTTGGCTATAGTGCCTTTGCAATAGTATTAACAGTTAGTGCTTTACACCTGTTCCGCTCCTGCTCTGCCCCACCTCTGGGTGGCCCATCTGTGTACAGGTGTCCCACCCTGGGGTGAGGCAGAGAAGGGGCGGAGCAGGCATTGCCTGTTACAGGCCAGCTCTGCTCGTTGTGGTCTGGAATATCCAGGAGCGGACCATCCAAATGCAGAGCACGGGCTGGAAGCAGAGTAGCGATCCATCTAAAGGGTAGATGGCCACTGCAGCTCCACTCCCAGCCACAGGGTGCCCTGGCAGTAGCCTAGAGCTACAGGCAGCAGCCTAGAGCAGCTGCCGATCCACCCACAGCTCTCTGGCAAGGGGGAGGGGTCCTTTCTTGCACATGCTTCCAACTAATCAGAAGCAGAAGTATCTTTCTGTGAAGCACACTGAAAGCTAATTTGCAGACAAAGTGATCTGGCAGAGGAGCCTCTGAAACATTTGTTGATTCCAGTGCCTTACCCTAGCCCCCTCTGATTTGTTGGAAGCACATGCAAAGAAAGACCTATACACGGGTATCTCTTCTGTGAGTTGCCACAGAGATTGAGATCACCAACATGTTTTTGATGCCAACTGACCTGCACAGATGTCAATCAGATCTACCTGCCTCAAATGTCTGCTCCCAGTCCCCCCTGTTGTTTGTTTACAGTTTGAGCTGTGTTAATTGGCAAACAGATGGGAAACGAATGGGAAACAAACAAAAAAGTATGAGATTTCATTTTTTCTAGTTCATTCGTTTGCCAGTTCATTTCTTTTCAGAACCTAGTTCCTAACACGAATGGGGCTTCATTTGTTTTAGGAACTATACAAAACGAAAACAAATTGCACATCCCTAGTTTTTATTGATAGTTCCAGTAAGCAAAGTGAGCTATTGTCTTGTGAAAGGGTGGACCCCAACAAAACAAAATGGGCTATTAGTCAGCTGGCCTGGATGCCCATGGAACCCACCTGTGGCATAAGAATGAGTTTCCATCACAATTATCAAATGTGATCTGTAATTAAGTACAAAACACGGTACAAAATAAAAAATAATATTCAGTTTTTACTTTATCAAATACCTACATTTTACTGAGCAAATCTACTCAGTCAAGACAGAAATAAAACCCTATCACCAGAAACAAACTCTTTAGTTCAATAGCCTCTACATGAACATCCTGCCCACAGAAGAGACCTGAATATCATGCCTTCCCATCAGCTCTTTTGATGTTTTGTTGGGATTTTGTGCAAATACATGCAATTGTTTCAACTGCACATTCACAGAACTGAAGTTAACTTTGGTGGAATGATATTAGACAGGCTGAAGTCCTAAAGCCACTTACTCTCAAGTGATTCCAGTGGGGCTACTGTGGACTATGTAGTGCCAGTAATTTCAGTGGGACTACGGAAGTGTGGACTATGTAGTTTAAGGCTGCAGTCACATTCTCCTATATGTGGTATGCAGTAGACAACAGCAGAAATCACACTCAGGGCAGGTTGTTATGATGAAGTTTTATGTTAATTTCTATAGATGAAATATATATCACATATAGCAATCCAATTCATGAGCAGACTCTGCTGAAGAGCGAGAAAAAAAATGTTTGTCGATATTAGCTGACATTCATCTTGTTAACCAAGATTAATCGAAGTCACCAAAGATGTCTATGAAAACTGAAGTATAAACAACAATAATAAAGCAGTGCATTACCGGTTTTTGTTCCTGAGTCAGCATAGGGTTGACTCTGCTACAAATGACTATGTTAAAACATATATTTTTATGTTGTACTTAGTGTTGCTCGTGAATGAACTAAGCAGATGCTTTAAGTGTTGAAATTAGACACAAACAGGTGTGACTTTGGAAGTATCTTCTTCTAAGTGCATCATTATTGTGCCTCAACTCTGTCACTCAAGGCTTACCTCTGAGAAGTAGTACATTGTGTCTTCAGTTGGTCGTGTCCTATGGTAACTGGTTTCAAAGTGAGAATGGTTTAGGTTGAAAGCATTATTTCTATCTCTCTTTCCCTCTTTTTCTCTCTTTCATTCCCTAAAACATGAAGAGCTGATCTCATCTTTTAAAACAAAACCACAGCTACAGTGTAACAAGTCACCATTAATGGCTCAGAATGTGTCCACATATTTCTCAAACCAGAGTAGGGCTGATGCGGCAGCAGCTTTTACCGTGCCGCGATTCCGTTCCGCTATTTCGGAATTGCCCGCGCCACACCGCGACATTTCTGCGGATATTCCGCTAATTCCGCCGGAATTCTGCAAATCGCGGAATTGCGGAAAAATCGTGGAAAAATCGCGGAAATCGCAGAAAACCACTATTCCGCGATTTTTTGGCACTGGCGGAATTGCAGAAATAGCGAAAATGTCATGTTTCCACAATTCCACTAAGTTGCGGAATTAAATAAGCGGAACCGCGGAACCGCGGAATGAAACCGCGGAATGAAAGCCTCTGCCATGCCATTCCACTAATTGCGGAAACACTGTTTCCACCAGAAATAGCTACCGCTGCGATATTCCGCTACAGCCCTAAACCAGAGTGCTTGTGATTAGCACAGTTTTCCCTATCCTTAGAACAGTAGCTAACTATTCTACTGCTACTTCAGACATTACGAGATCACAGTCAACCACAGTCAATTCCCTGTGGTGGCTGTGATCACGGTATGTCTGTTGGGGGGAACGGATGTTCCCCCCCAGATGTTACCACGGCGGGGAATCACTTTCGCCACGCGAGTGGCCGAAGCGGTGGGACTGGAGGCCGCTGCGTGGCGAAGGCGATTCCCCGCCGTGATGAACCCCATCGTCACTTCTGGATGGCAGCCACGGCCCGGAATCCCCGCAGGGATTCCGGCCCATGGCCAAAGTGGGCGAGCAATGCAGCTGCATTGGCCGTGGTGGCCGCCCGTCTCCACAGAGGGCGGGCGGCGGGGAGCATGCAGGGGGCGGGGCCATGCGGCCACATGTCGCACCGCACGGCCCCGCCCCCTCCCCGATTCCCCACCCGGCGGGGGATGAATCTATTGTTTTTGTGATGGGGCCAGTTGGCCCCATCACGTCTGAAAACACCCTGTGTTAACAGTTGGGAAATGTCCATTTTCATGACGTAAATGTCAGACATAAAAACAGAAGGAACCTCTCCCTTCTGTTTTATAAAGGAAGAAAAGCATGCCACTTAAACCCAGACCCTCCCAGTTCTTCGCCTTTTCTCCTTGATCTTTTCTTCTTCAGAACTAAATCTAAGAATAATTTGCAAAATATTAAGTTCTTTTTCGGTGCTTATTGCCATTTGTTTGAAATTTTACAAGATTCATAGCAGCTTTGTTTTGCTCAATGTAAACAAACATGATGGTTTTACTGGTCCAGCCTCCCCTCTTGCTACCAGGAAGTTGTTAGAAGGAAGCACATCACCCCCAGAAAGTATGTGATGCACTGATCTAATTTGTAACATTCTATTATCTTGTTGCAGCAGATCAGGAGTGGTTCTCTTAGTTTCTGTGCTCATGGCAATTAATTCCAGAGGTCGCTGGCAGCAGCTTTCAGGCTTGCTTTTTCATCCCAAGTATAATAATAAAACAGCGATGAGACTACAAGCTTTCTCCAAATGAGCCTTAAAGGATTTGTTCTGCAAAGCCTGAATCTTCAGTGAGTGTCTTGCTTCACTAGAAAGTTTCAGGCTGCAGGAGTATTTCTCAGGAAAAGGTTCAGGCTACAGGAGCATTTGCCCCTGCACACTGGAAGAAGGCACGCACACATAACTGGGATTAAAGGCCGCACTCTTTATTGACAGCATTAAAGTCGGGGAAGGGGAATACTTCCTCTTAGGTCCAGCCTAAAACTATGCTTTGAGGGAATAACTAAGAACCCTAACTTGTGTCCCTTGGTACCGCTAACTTTGTGTGTACTAGGTCACTCTCACTCCAGCTGCCTGGCTGGTTGGGGAGGCCCAAGACCTCTTGTGACCAAAGTAGGAGGGGGGGGCAGTGGCTGCCAAAAGGGGACCACCCCTGTCCTCCGATGTACAGCTCACCCCCACCCCACCCCCTTCCTGGGCCTAGGTTGGAAGCTGACTGCCGCTGCTCTAGCTTCACCCATGCTCCATCTCTTAAGGAGATGACTTAATACACAACTAAGTCTAATGAACTAATCTGTAACATCCTGGACCCCTGCCACATCAAACCTCCAGCATTAGCTTGGCTGGTTTGAGATCCCCACCCTCAAATAACTTCCACTAACTTCGGCTTAAGAGCTGACAGATACATATGTACGCCCACCTCAGAAAGGTGAACATCATCTGGTCTGTATAGGTTGGGCCGTGAAAATTGAATTCCATAGTGGACAGTGCTGTCCCCACCTTGGATGAGGACCAACTTCTCCACCTTCTCATTGATCTTCTTGCGTACCTGGTCAACTTTACCCGGGTGTATTGCATTGGGCCACTTTATCCTTTCTAACCTATGTGTCCAAATCAATTTGGTGACAGGCAGCAGGCTACCTACCTCCAACTAGTCCCTTTTTATCTTCACAACTAACTCTAAACCTGACATCTGGGGGATATTATTTTCACCCAAGTGGACTACTAGAATATCGGGTTGCCGCCCTCTAGATGCCTCATGGATGAACGGCATCAGCTGCTCCCACCTCATGCCGCATCTGGCCTTCCACACAACTTCAGCCTTGTCGCTGAGACCCAACTGGGTACCCCAGTGGGAGTGGCCTGCGGCCTTACCTGCCCAGTAAACAGTGCTGTGGCCCACTATCCAGATCAGCTTGCGGTGATCCCTCGGTCTTATTCCTGCAGATGAAAACAGGCTAGAGTTAGAAAGTGGACGTTGGTGTGGCATATGCTCGGAAAGCCGCTGATTTCCACCTCCCTAAACTTTTTATCTTGTCCTCTGGCATGCCGAGTGATGAAGCATAGCTTGCCGCTCCTATGCAAAAGGAGTAGGACACAAACCTGCGAGCACGCTGATGTGCCCTAAGCAGTGCATGATGTAGGACGGCAGAGAATTGATGGTGCGTCAACACTAAACCATCCCTATGCATGAGGAAGGGGCCATTAAGGGGGGTGGCGGATAGACCTATACCGACCCACTGAGGCCACAGAGCACAATTGGGGGGCACCTGCCCTGTACAATATGATTGATTGACCCCGCCACCTCTGATCAGTTTTAGATGCCCGTAGGATGATGGAGAGGGACTGGGGTGTGGCAGACACATCCTTGTTACTGATAACTCTGGTGACTGGGTCATGCTTGGATGCCGCCACCAGTTCAGAGACCCAGAATGCCCCCAAAAATGCTAACTTAAAGGCAGCATCGAATAGGAGGACCTCGAAATCATTGAAACATACTCTCACTAATGTGCTTGTTAAATCCATAAAAATATCTGGGGTGATGGGCAGCGTACTGTCCTGTCTGGTGTCTCTCTGATGAGACCATGACTCAATCAGTTTCTTAGAAAAGAAACCTTGATCTGCTGGGGGATGGCCAGTCAGTTTGCTGGTAAAAGCAACTGCTGCTAACTTAACCACTATGCTAGGTGGGGCCATCACGAACTGGAGGACATGGGCTTCCGGGATGGGAAAACCAAGCTCCCATCCCTTGTGTACTCTAAACTCCTGAATCTCCACAAAAGCCTTGCCATATGCCCACCTGGTGCTAGGGGCTAAAGAACCTTGTAGTGCCTTGTATAGCTCAACTGGCCAATGTTCCACATGTCCAGTGGCATGGGCTCGGGCTCCTTTCAGGCTTCTGGTGCCAGTAGATGGCAGCGGTCCATCTGATGGTGAGAGAGAGTGCATCGGCTATGCCGTTGTTAATTACGGGAACATGCTTGTATGTAAACAGAATATTATTGCTAAGGCACTGAAGGACAAAGGCCCGGACTAAACCCATACGCCATGGGGCTTTGATGACTGGGTGTTAAGCACATGGACAACTGCTGAGTTGTCGCACCAGAAGAGCATGGTACGGTTCGCAAATTCCCCTGGCCATAAGTGGACTGATAGTACGATGGGATAATGCTCCAGGAAGGTAAGATCATGTGTTATACCCTTGACTACCCATGCTGTGGGTCACCATGCCACACACCACTTGCCCCTGAAATAAAGGCCAAAACCCAAAGACCCAGCTGCATCGGACTGGACCTGGACTGCGGCTTCCATTAATAACCTCTGTCTCCAGGGGCTACTCCATTGAAAACAGACACGGACAGGAAGCGACTCAAAATAGCAAGGTCCTCCCTCATGTCTGCTGTTATGTGTACATGATGGTGTGGGGGCAGATTGCCAGGCACCTTGGCATAGAGTCAGGACAAGAATTCCCAACCTGGTGCCACGACTCGACAGGCAAAGTTTAATCTGCCCAGCAGCCTTTGTAGCAGTCACACTGTGACCTTGCTACGTGTGAGGCATTCGTTATTTACCCCCTGGATGGCGAGCAACTTATCCCATGGCAAACAAGACACTTCCTTGACCATATCCATTTAAATCCTAAGGAAGGTGAGAACTGTGGTAGGCCCCATGATCTTCTCAGGGGCCAGGGGACACCCAACTCCTCTGCAATGGAGTGGAAGGTGTGTAGGAGCCATTCAAATTTGCCCCTGCCAATGTGGCCCAGGAACAGGAAGTCATCTATATAATGGATTATGTGCCACAGGCGTGCTCGGTAGCGGACCAACCAGTTGAGTAATGAGCTAAATCTCTTGAAAGCCGAACCAGAGATAGAACATCCCATTGGCATGGCCTTATCAAAATAGAAGTTTCCTTGAAATTGGAAACCCAGTAGCTCAAAGTCATCTGGGTGGACCGGAAGCAGGCAAAAGGCAGATTTGATATCGCATTTCACTAGGAGTGCCCCTGGGCCGCAAGCCCTAGCCATCTCTATAGCCGTGTCAAAAGACGTGTAGCAGACAGTACAAAGCTCAGCCGGTATCGCATCATTGACCGACTCCCCCTTTGGGTAGGAGAGGTGGTGAATGATGCAAAATTCTCCTGGTGTATTCTTTGGGACTATCCCTAGCGGAGACACATGCAGCAAGGCGGTGGGTGGGGACCTAAATGGGCCGGCCACTCTTCCTTCAGCTATTTCCTTTTGGAGCTTGGCATCCACCAAACGTTCCTGTCCTTTGATCTATTTAATATTTGCCACCCACCTCCTGCCCTCAAACTCACCTGCTGGAATCCTAAAACCTTCTCTAAAACCCTCTACCACATAATGCAATTCCTCGCGCACTGGGCATTCACTTAAGGCCCTGCACAGCGCTCTATGCTGAACTGGGGTTGGGGCCCTTGCCACTGTTTTCTCCTGTGTCCCCTTTTGTGAATTTGGCTGGTGGCCTGTTCTTATCCTGGGACCTTACCCTGTTGCAATGGCAGGCTGTGTGGTTGCCTGCACAGTGCGAACAGGCATGCCTGAAACAGCAGGGGGAGTGGGCGCAACTCCCAGACTCATTGTACTCCCAGCGCATAGCCCCTTTTGATATGGTGCAGCACCCATCTGTTCGAAAGCGCGACCCCCCCCTTTTGCCAAAGCGTGACCACTGTCCCTCCAGGGGGTGTTATTCATATTACTCATACACTCCATCCAGAGGTCTTGAGCGTATCTGTCCCACCGGAGCCCCGGGGTTATGGAGTCTCATTTCCTGAAGGTCTCATCATAACACAACCACGCTCCCGGGTTGCCCGTGTCGTAAGCTCTATGCACAATAGCCTGGTATTTGAAGAGTTCTGAGGCTCACTCTGGGAACATTTGCTGCATTACACCCATCAGGACAGAGAAAGAGACCGACCAATTGGACCAGTTACGGTCCACTTTAGGCCTTTTAAATTTTTACTTGTCCTTACCCTCTTCCTTGGAAATGGAGTCTAGAATGGGGTCACTGATAAGAAGGGCGAACACATCTATGTATTCTCCCTTCCATATTTTGTCTCTGGTGGCCTGCATGAGGTGAGCGTCAATAGGGGCATTGACCTCAGCATAGCCGCCATCCAGGGAGGCCACCTTGAGAATTGAGGGTACCACCATCGGACATGAGGGGGCACACTGTCCCCATGTGCCCAAACTTGCCCCACTTGGTGACCAGCCCCGCCACAGGGGAGCATCCCCCGGCAGTGGGGGCCAATGGAGGCACCCCCTCCAGCGCTTTTACCATCCTGGGCGGGCCACAGCACCCATGAACCAACACATCCCAGCCTCTGCTGGGCCGGTGCCTTGGGGAAAAGCCCATTACAGTGGTTCAAACAGCAGCCGTGACAGTGTGGTTCCACCTCACACAAGGGGTTTTCGTATGCATCCCTACCTTGTAGTGGCATGGGGGCTTCGTGCTGCTGTCTCTGGCTGGGGGGCTGCATTGCTTATGTTCCCAGCTCCTGGTTCTGCCACGTGTACTCCTGTGCCGGTTGTGGCATGTGTCTGGTAGCTAGTGCTAGCACTGTTGACTCCATCAACTCCATCCAACTGGCAAGATCCTGCAACCTCTCCAAGATTGCTATGGAAGGGTCTTCTCTCAGTCGCTGCCTGGGGTGTGTGTCGTTTCCCCCCCCCGTCGGGAAACTAATTGCACACACCCCACTACCACCAGGGTGGGGGGGGGGTGTTGGGCAGACTGGCACACCGGGGGGGCTGTCTCTCTGCCTCCTTGTCCCGGGGGCAGGGGGACTGTCCCGCCTGGGCAGGGGGTCCCTCCCTGTCCTCACAGCCTGTGCCACGCTGTGCCAGTATGTAGCCGGAGGTCTGGCTTGTCTCTCCACTCTCCTGGGCAGGGTGTCTGGGGGAGTGGAGGCTCCAACTGATCTGCCATCCCTCCGGGCCGGGGCTCAGGTGACCCATTCCCTTGAGAGGGGATATCTCTGCTGCATGACAAGACTGAGGGGCCCAGTATCTGAGCGCTCTCGTGGAAGGCGCCTCTCTTGACATGCCAGGTCTGGTGAGGGGGGGCAGTCCGCCTGCCCCCTCAACATGTCCTCTCACGCCCCCCCCCCATGTGCTTGCTGCTGCTGCACCTGGATTTGGGGAACAGGGCCTTCGTGGCAGGCTGCCGGTAGTGCCCCTGGGCCACTGGGGTCTTGCAATCCCCTTTTGCCTGGACTCTCCCTTTTTTCCCCATGGTGCTGATTGCCCCTTTTCAAGCCAAGGGGGTGGGGGCGCAAGGGCTAGCCTGGTCTTAGGCCTTACCGCCTGAGCCCCCTGCAATGTGGCTCGCCTCCGCACATGAAAGCCGCCTCTGCCGTTGCTTTCGCCCCGGGTCCACAGCACTATTTTCCAAAGACCTCGCAGGCGCGGTCAGCACTCTACACGAACACCACCAGCAGAGCCGCCACTCGTGCTGCTGCTTGTCAGGTCCTTTTTGTGCGACTGTTCCCTCAGCTGCGCTGCACTGAAATGGCGCCCACCAAGTCCCACCTCGCGAGACTTGGCCTTGTGCCTACTGCCGCCTTCTTCGCCGACCCCCAGCCTGTCCTCTTCACTCTAATAGGGGCAGGAGAAAACCTGCTCCCTTCTAGGCTGCCCCTATCCCCACGGGGGGGAGGGGGGGAGGAGCAGTGAACAGGAGTTCTAAGGAAAAAGAGCCTTGGTATTAAACTCATCCTAAATAATGACTATTAGGTAAAACAATGTATCGAGATAGTTTGCATCCCTTTCAAATGCTTGACTCTAGTAATGACCAGCATTATGTATTTAGCATTTTACCTTATCTTTGATCAGGTAAACATGTCAGTTTCATGATTACCATTCTGATCATCAAGCATTTGAAAATCAATTTAATCTGTTTGAGTATCTTCAATGAAGTGGGTTTAAAGTTTAATTCCAGTTTTCAGGCTGTGATTTTCCAAGAGACAGGTCCTTTTCACACAGACGCTCTAACACTGGCTGTTTTTACATGGACACTGCCCCCCCCACTCACACTTGGCGTTCGGGTGAGTGGAGGCATCCATGTAAACAGCCAGTGGTGGGTGGGAGGATGGGTGTCTGTGTGAACACCGAGCGTGATGGGGTGCACACTCCCACACAACACCCACCTCCACCCAAGAAGCCCTCTGGAAAACTGGAGAAGGTCCCATGGGTGCAGGTGGGTGGATGTCCATGTAAAAGGAAACTCACCCGCTGCGCTGAAACACCCATCCCCCCCACCCCATCCATATAAAAAGGGCTACTGATAAAATGGGTGTTACGTTTTATTATACATGTTGCAGGGTTGCAGGTGTGCTCTATGGGAGCCCTACAACATGTATAATAAATGTAACACTAGTTTTATCAGTGTTATAGTGTCTGTGTGTCAAGGGCCATAAATGCAACTCAGAATGCATAGGCGATTTGGTGGGAGGAATTTCCTGTTTCTGTTACAGGCCATTTTCACACAGATGGCCCCACCCACCTCTGGGTGTTCTGGTGGGTACGGAGTGGGAGCGTCCGTGGAAACGGGCTGGGTGTGCACCCATAGGAACACCACAGGCGGTGGGTGGGGCCAACTGTGTGAAAATGGTCTGTATTGGATACAGGAAATTCTTACCCACCAAAACACCTATTCATTCTGAGTTGCATCTATGCACCCACAGAGCAACTGGCATTGGAGTCCATTGGTCCATGGGTGGGTGGTAGGTGGAGATGGGTGTTGCGCAGGAGCATGCACGCACCTATACCCACCGCCTGTGGTGTTTACACAGACACCTCCACCCATCTCCACCCAGCAAAATGCACCCCACCCACGACCCGCGGTGTTCACACAGACGCCTCCACCCATCAAAACTGGGTGGAGGCATCTTGTGTGAAAAGGGCCCATGTTGCAGGGCTGTAGTGTTGCCCTGTACCATGTATAATAAAATGTAACACCCATTTTATCAGTGTCAGAGTGTCTGTGTGAAAAGGGCCTATATCACTTTTTAATTATTGAAGTAATCCATCCTATTGACAATGCTTAGCTAGCATAATTAATTCAAATCTGTAAATGACACAGTTGCGCATCTTCTTCCCTTACATGGGATGTTGTCTTAAAACTATGGGTGGACCCAAATGTAACGCTGATTAAATTGGATGTCTTCAGGGTCCCAGAACATGTATAAGGAGCCCCAGAGTAGTGTTACATGTGAGGGAGTCAATGAGAGTCCTAGTCCCGCTTTAAATGCAGATTGGGAGTTCAAATCAAATCTAAACACCAAATCTTCATTTAAAGCAGGGCTGGAACTTCTATTGACTCCCTCACTAACACCAATTGGGGTAACACTAATTCGGAGCTCATTATGCATGTTCTGCCCCCACTCTCTGGACATCCGATTTAATCAGTGCTACATGTGAATCTACCCTATGGTTTTTTTGCAATTTCACCCCTTCAGATTTAACCCATGGACTGTCAATTAAAAGAGTCATTTGGCATTTCGACCTCTGAACAATAGCTATGTTTGTGGCATCTTCCTTTTTAAAACTCAACAATGTTTGCCCTCCAAATTCTACATCAGTGAAATTGTCTAAGAAAAAATGATCCAATTTTGATGAAGATACAAAACTTTAAATATGAAGTGGCTTTACATTTTTCTGTAAAGATTTTGGTTGCGCCAAAGACAACAAATTAATGCATGATAAACTGCAGTGCTGTACTTCCCTCTCCCTAACATAACACCAGCTTAACAGTCCTCACGTTATTATAGAGGGAGGAGCGGGGAAAGTGTCTGTGCTTGTGACTGTAGGTATTTGCGTAGCATGTTGACAAAATGAAATTTTAATCTAAAGGAAAAAACAAATAATTCCATCCCTGACTTCTGTTTTGAATACAATAAGCTCTCTTTCAAAGTTTCATTATGTTTTTGCCTTTTCAGAAAGGATTCCCTATAAATAAAACAAGAACCAGGATGTTGATGTAAAAAAAGTGTATTAAAATTTTTGTAATAGAGACAAAGTAGTATAGTGATATCTTTTATCTAATGAGACTTACAAGGCTTCACCAAAGCAGCCAGGAGAGAGCTTTACGCACTGGGCCATTTTAGCTGAGAAAAAGGGTCAGAGAAACACAAAGGGGAGGATTGCCTGGGTGCAACCATTGGAAAAATGACCCTGGAAGATCCTCCTATTCTAGGCTTATGTAGGGCCGCAGTGTGTCAGAGAGTAGGGGAGAGATGGAGATGAAGTAGTTCAAATGATCTCTCTTATTGGATCAGCATCTGTTGGTGAGAATATGCAAGCTTTCAGGTCCCTCAGGACTCTTAGGCATGTTAGTGAAGCAAGTCAGACATATATAAACTGAGAAAATGGGGGACAGGTATATATGAGGTCAGGGTAGGAAGACGTTGTGCTGCCGAACACTGCTGCTGTCAATAGGCTGATTAGGGCAGGCAGCCTGCTCACAAGAAAGAGACGCTGTTGATGCTGCATCATAGAAGGAGACAAAGACCCATTAACAAGGGCTTTAGAAGGGGTTTAGAAGGCCATACTCTTTATTGGAACATCCAAAACATCGGCGTGGGGGTAAACCTTCTGTATGTGGCCCCCTGGTGAGCCCCTACCCCCGTCAAGCAACACACTGTGTACCAGCAAAACCACACATGTTTTGTGATTTAAATGGTGTGCTCGCTTACTCCCTGAGAAGGGTCACGCTCTGGGCTCATTCCCTGCCTGTGTGCTGCCATTTCCCCCTTCTCATATGGAGATGTCCTTCTGAAAAATTCCAGATACCCACCTGAGACCATCGCCACAAGGGACCGCCAGCTTAGTTTGTACTGGTGCACACCCCCACAGCACAAAAGTTCCAACTTCTTCCAGTATCCCTTTCCACTTAGTAAAATATGAATGAACCCCTGCATCAAACAGGTGGACCCCATCCATCCATCCAGTCAGTCAAGCTCCTGCCTAACCTGTGGATTTCCTCATGCATGACACAATCTCTGCCATAGGACTCCATTCATTTCCCAATTTCCAGTATGGCTTTTCTCATAGCCATGCCAAGTTTTCTTGTGGTGCCTCGCTCCCACTCATACCTTTCACTACACCATACAGATCCATAGCATGAGTATTCGGGGCAAATTTGCAAGCACCTCAGTCAGGTCCCCTTTTCACATTCTAACTAGTACAATGTCCCCTAGTGTTGGGAAAATTATTGTCCAGATGTATGACTATAACCTTAGGAGGGGTGCCATCAGTGGATGCATTTAACATGGGCATGAACTACTCCCAAAGCATGTCCCTCTTTTTTCTTTAGCCACACTATCTCTGCCCATTCCTTCAAGCCAGTTGTGTCCCAACTGCCATTCTTGGCCACCTTGGCTACGCAATGTGCCAAACTGGGACCAATGGCCCATATCCTACTCCTCACATGCCATCCACTTGCCCCTGAAATAGCACAGGAAATGTCAAAGAAATATTACACAACGCTACCTCAGTCTGCATTTCATAAGCGGACCCTTACGAAACATGCAATCTGAAGGCCCTGACTGCCAGCAACCTAGTCCTGAATCTCTGAATCACTTCTCCCAGGCAAACGCAACATTGTCTGCCCCACCAGATCCCCATTGACCTGGTGGGAGCATAGATATTGCAGACACCATTAGAACCCACTATGATTAAGGGATGTCTATTGGCATGGAAAAAGAAGGGGCCATTATACCTAAGGGGAAGGACAAATATGCCCTGACAACTCTGAGTCTCCAGTTCGATGAACATCCTTTGCCCACCCAGGCCAGTCTTGGAGTACCTGATTCTTAGGATGGGGGGAGGGTGTGAAAGGATGGGAAATCCCAGAGGACAACCCAACTCTGCTCTAATGTGCTGAAATTGTAGGAATGCCTACAATCTCTTGGGGCCAGAGATCCCTAGTTCATGTCAAAGAAGAACTTGACTATCCAAGGCTCCACATCCATCCTGCTTATGCTTGGGTATTCTCTTGGCTCCATGTGCTAAGGAACAAAACTGGATCATCTAGAACGAGAGACGAGAGGTCATCAGCTAAACTGTTGTAAATACCTGGCACGTACTGGGATGAAAAGTATGTTCCATCTTAGGCAGGCAAGGATACAAACTGTTACTAGTCTCATCACTTTAGGGCGCTTTAGATGACAAGAACTGATCACCTGCACTACAGCCATACTAATACACCAAACAGGGATTCTACCAATAGTCAGGGGGACTGACCAGATGTGTACTGCAACTAAGGGTGTTTTAGATAAGCACATGCCACCTACCCATTCCCCACTCATTACCCACTCAGTCATGTTGCAGGGCTGCATTGGTGCCCTATGTAACCCTGCAACATGTATGATGGGTGGGTGATGCGTGGGTAATGGGTGGGGAGGCAATTGTCTAAAAACACCCTAAGATAGGTAAGGAGAGGCGAAATGGACGTCCCAGATAATCCCGGACTATGCCATGTAGGTGGCCAATGGCTGGGTGCACCTTCACCCTCTGCAATAAACCCAAAGTCTCGACCTCCAGCTGCATCAGATTAAACGTGAAGTTCACTTCCAAGAGCAACTGCACTCCCCCAAAGCTAACTCTGTTGTACTCACCAGAAGCCTCAAGTCACCAGGTCCTACCTCCTTTCGCTGTTGTTCTAACAATGATGAGGGGGCAAATCACCAAAGGGAATGGCTTTGGAGGGAATGGCTGCCTGTTGGGAAATAGCCCCTTGAGAATGGAAAGGGCTGTTGCTGGTGTAAAAGATGAGAAATTACTGTGGATCCTAAGACACCTAACCCTACTGTAGTGTGGCACCATGCCATGACAGGCAATGGCCTGTTAGATGGAACACAGCTGGTGTTCGCTGCAAATGATTCTGATGCATAGGTTGGTGTAAATCAATATTTAGGGAGTAATGCTCCCTTAACCAAGGTAGAAAACCATTGTCTGAAGGAAGCACTTACTCCTGCTGAAAGCAGAGAGGCCCATGCTATGCCCCTGAGTGCTGAGGAGAGGCTTGCTGAACTAGTTGGGGAGAGAGATGTTAGGGCTGGATAAGTACTGGTTTTTAATTTCGTTTTACTACTAGCGAAAGGTCTTTTGACACATATATATCTATAATCCCAAGTGCCAATACTGGTGTTCCCTGACTTTAGTAAGGAATTTGGGGCCTAATGCAACAATAGGAGAGGGGACCTAGACATACCGCTCTATATCCCTGCAAGACATTGATCCCACGGGAGGGGAGAATGTATAACCACTCATCGTTTGCATGGTTGAAAATAGCTACCTCCATACTAGTGACATAGAGTTTGATTATACAAACGTATAACTTGATCATTGTGCACACTAAGAGTAAAGAAACTGATTGTGGTCGCCTGATCCCACTCAGGGACACAGACTAGCATATTCTGGTTTTGTGTTCTCAGAGGCGGGACAGCTGCGAGGAAGTCCTCCAACAGAGACTTGTGTGTGCCAGGGACCCATGTCCCCATGGCAACCCTAGATGTGTCCTCTCCAAGCCTGCAGCAGCTCTCTACAGCATCCCATCGCCCTCCTCCCCAGTGGTTCAGTGTCAAAATCCACTCCCCCAAAAGGGGTGGGAATGGTATTACAGCACTTCAGGCTGCCCACCCCTACTCTCAGCATCAGTGCCCTTTTTAGTGCCTCTGGTTTCCCGCAAATAGGCCAGAGCCACTTTTCCTCACTTGTTTGCTTTTTGATTTGTTTCATTTATTGTTTATACTTATTCGTTTTGCTTACCACCTGGTATTGGCTTTTCTCAGTTATATGAGGCCGCTTTTAGATGAGTGCAGCGTGCTCGCACCTGAAAATCATGCACCCTTGAAAAAGAGCGCAGGCGGTGTTTAGACATCCGGGGACACACGTTATTGCGCCTCACGTCTAAACCCCGCCCGTGCTCTTTTTCAAAGGCACACGATTTTCAGGCGCTAGCATGCTGTGCTCGTCTAATCGTAGCCTCAGTCTTTTGGGGGTTCATATTGGCCCTTAGCAAACAAGGCCAAGATTTTGACCTGGATTACCATTCTCTTTGCTCCATCAGCTGTTCGGGTATCCTCTTCAATCTTCCCCTAATTGGGCTTTTGGTTACATGTTATGGAAGTTACTCCCGTCTATCCTGTCATCATCGTCAATAATAGGTAACTGGATTTCTATCTCATCCTATCCATAAGGCTCAAGGCAACTTACAACAAACACACAGAAATATAAATAATTTTTAAAAAATCACATATACATTCACCCACTTCCAAATCTCCAACCCTCCCACATCACTCACACTCCCCTGTCTCTCACTTGGGGTGTCCCCTTTCTCCACACCCCTAATCCTTCCTCTTGGTCCATCCTTTCCCCTTGTCTTTACTTAAAAGTGAGACAACTGAGATATCAAGTCTTTTACGGGCCAGCAAACGTAGAGGTGTGCTGATTTACACCAGCTGAGAATTTGGCCTGCAACATGTAGACCACCTATCCTACCATGTCCCTTTTTGGCCCTGGGGTGCCCTCTTGCACGTTCCAGTTGTTACCCTTTTCCATAGGACGGGTGCACAGGAGGAGGTTCTCAGTTGCTGCCCCCACGTCGTGGAACTCCCTTCCCCGAGAGGTTTGCTTGAGCCTGGATATCTTTGGGAGGAGGTACAAAACTTTTTTATTTGGAAGAGCATTGGGCAGGCAGGGATAGGTGGGGCAACTTTGGTTGGGTTTTGGGGGAGGGGGATATGGTGTTTTTGTATTAATTTTAATGCTTTTAACTGTTTGTGGATTGTGAGCCATCCTGAGCCTTGCAGGAAGGGCGGCATAGAAATAAATAAATAGTATGATTTACCACAACGTATGAACCCGTGTATACGATGGACATTTCCTATAGTTTAGCTTATAGACTAGCTCATTTTGAATTCCTTGATTTTATTAATTGCTCCTCAAACTAGAGTGTAAAAATAGTCAGAGTAACAAATATTAGTGTCCCATGATACCATTTCATTCTATATCAGCAACTTGGGCAGAAATTGGATATGTGGTGCAATCCCGAAAGCACTCCCTCAGAATTAGCTCCATTGATTCCAGTGGCACAGCTGACCCAAAAAAAAAAAGTTTTAAGATTGCAGCCATTGCCAAGGAAATACTATTTTTAATGCACAGTTGTGTAATGCCTCACTCTCTACTTCCAAGCTAAATCTGCATCTAGTATTTTACTAACTATGGGTGTTAACACACAGGAAGGGGGGCAGCCAGAACCTGTCTTCTATCTGTGGAGTCCCGCCCCCCTGTTGCCACCCTCCTGGGCAGCATTGGGAGCCTTTCAAATGGGCAGTTTATGAGCTTGTGCCATCTAGCATACACACAACCCCTCTGAAGCCCTCCACAGCGTGAGTGCTTGCACTCCTTTCCTTCAATGTCTACTCCCCCTCCCCCAAGCTGTCAGCTGAGAGGGGCATGATAGCGCTGGCTCCAATGGAAAAGGGGATCACGGTCAGGGATAGTTTTTCCCTGGCCATGACCCCGGCCCCTTTCTATTGGAGTTAACACTAGTGCACCCCTCTCAGCTGACAGCTGGCTGGAAGAGGGGAGCACAGATCAAACCCCAAAGAGCCTCTGGAGACTTCTGCTCTGCTTTTCCTAGCTGGCTGCCAGCTAAGAGGGACACACTAGCCATGACTCTATGGTGCTGGTGGACCTGGGGCTACAGGAGATCCTAACAAATGAAACCTAGTCCCATACTTGCTGGTTGCCATGGCTTAGGCTAGGTTAACCCAAAAGGCATTCTCCCCCTTCCCGGGGATGACACCATGTGGGACCAATTTGGGAAGGGGGGGGCAACATCTCATCTGTTAACACCCAATGTCTCCAGTCCTCAAAACGCTTCACTGGCGTGGATTTCAATAGGGCTTGTGCCAGCAAAGCACACTGAGGAATGGACTGCAAGGGACTTTGACCCTTTTTACACAGGCAGCACCCATGTAAATCCTACAGCCACTTGGTGGTGGAGTGTGTGCATGTGTACGGGCACACCCACCTCCAACCATCCCCACGCACAGAGCAACTGGCAAAAATGGTGGTTGCTCCGTGTGTGTTGATGGGTGGATGTGGGTGTAGATGGGTGTGCGGCCCTCTACACCCTCCACCCACCCACTGCACATGGATCGCAGCGCACACACACACACACACCGGTGCCATGGCCCATGTGAAAAGGGCCTATGTCATCACTAGCATCAGCATAGCAGAATTTCGGCCATGTGAAGTTTTGTCTCTCTCATCTATAATATTGCAAGCTAAAATCTGTCCTTACTGGTGATAAAGTGAACCTTGTTGCGCATAGAAAATAACAGTCCTTCACAATGCAGGACACATCTAAATATCTCTGGAACCACTCCTCTGAAAGTGAATTGGGAAATCATCAGGTCACAATCCCCATGGCTTATTATAGGAGACATGGAAAATGGTTTAATTTCATCCAAGGACATTGTGGGGGGAAACTCTGTGGTTATGAATGCCACTGGAAATCTCTGTCTCTGTATGCCTTTGTTTGTGTATAGCTATAGCTGCCTAATACTATCCATCTACTACAGAAGCAGCTATTTAAATTGGCAGAAATGGCTTTAGTAAATCAGACCATCAAATGCACTTCATGAACGGTTGTTATTACAAAGATACTTAGAGAGACTTTGGAACTTTTGATTGGCAAAGCCTGTGTGAGAGAGCTCATTAAACAAAGATTATATTAGTGATATATTGAGAGGATAAAACAGACATGCTGTCTGTTATTGATCATGCCACTGTTGCGGAAGCCATGCTGGCACATATTCAAAGCAGCACAAAACAGGCTGAAGAGGAAGTGGTGTCATAGTTCAAGTGGTCAGCACAGTAGCCATGTGAAAATGCATTCAGGACACCTACCCCATGTAAGGAAAGGTGATAAGATGCATACTAAGCCAGTTTGGATAAAGGATGCTTTGAAGTTCACTTTTGTGGAATTTTGTAGATTGTAAGCCAACTGGGACAGGGACTTGTCTATAATTAACGATTGTACAGTGCCAGGTAGCTGCCTAGTGCTATATTAATTATTTATTAATTATTATTATTATTATTATTATTATTATTATTATTATATTAGCAAACATTTATATAGCACCAGCAATGTACCTGGCACTTTACAAAGTAATCTAATAGACACGGTCCCTGCCCTAGGGCTTACAATCTGAGAGACGGGAGGGGTGGGAGACGAAGGAAAGGGGAACAGAGGGAGAGACAAGGATATTTATAAATACTTAATGATAATAAAACAAATGAGAGAGCGAAAGACAAATCTAAAACTGGAACAAGAACAAGTATGAATTACACCAATATTTACTCACCAGAAGAAATAGTCAGCTGAGAGTCTGCCAGGTGCCTGCCTGATAAATAGGATTTTTCCCATGTGTAGGGTAGAGAAAATCTCCATTTCTATAGCATAGTGGCGGAGAGCAAGCCATTGTGCACTCTCAGATGAATAATTGGGATTGCACAGTTTACAAATCATGTATCAAAAGCACAGGGTGGGAGCTGGGAAGCAAACAATAGAAATAAATAGTGTGGTGTTTTATTTATATGCAGAACATGAAATATTCTTGGCTCTTCAGTATCCTTGGATTGAATCCTTGGATCCTTCAGTATCCATGGATTGAATGTCCTTTGATTTGCAGACTTGTTTGATTTTATTTTATTTTTTGTTTCAAACTGCAGATTGATTATTTCTTGCAGTAGGGTGACCACTTTATGTTTAAACTATGACAATTATCTGGTGTACAAACAAGGATTCAGAGGCAGAGGAAGAGGAACAACTGCTTGTTTTGTCCTTCTTATCATCCCAACTTCTCTTTAATGGAGGCTTCCTTAAAATTATAAATGGATAATAGCTGCTCAGTTGGCATTGCTGTGCTGGATGGATTCCCCTTTATGGCAGCTTTATTTCATTGGCTCAGAAATGTAAACTTCTTTATTTTTACTTTATTTTTATAATCCGTTCACCTAGGAAAGCTCTACTGAGCCAACAAACCACCCTGCTCTCCAGCAGGCCTGACTGCAGGGAACTATTCCACACCATCACATGTTACATTATAAACTATAAAATACCTATAAGATGGGGGGCGGGGGGACACAATAAAAGGACTTCAACCCAGCTGGAGCCTCACTAGCAGTCTTGTTAAATTTGCGGTATCAATCACTCCACACACAGCTTTACAACTTTTAAGGCCATATCACTCATTTGTTTTCTGTGTTGCACTCTCGTTAGTGACAATGGGAGTTCAGTAAGTGAGCAAGGGTCAGCCGCTAATCCCTGTATTTTGAAAACCCTGACTGTTTTTACACAATTCTAATACCGTCATTAACCCCTCTAAATCTGGATTGCAGTTGATCGTGTGAATTGCCATGCTGAGCTTAAATCACTTCCGCTTCCTGGTTTTTAACTCCTGTTTCCTGCTTTTATGCCAGTGTTGTTGAACATGATTTTCAAGTATTTCTCTAATTCGGCATGAAATAATATCATAATAGTGATCATGTCTGGCAGTAAGCCACTCCACCACAGAGAATTGCAGAGAATTGCATGTCCCCTGTACCCAAGTGTCTATATGGTATTCTGCAGTCTTGGATGGCAAAATGTCATGGGTAGGAATTTACAGCAGATAAGGCTGTGAGAAAATGATACCCAAGCTGCCTCCTAAATTCCACTCTGACCCTGCAGCGGAGGGAATCCATCTCACCCATCCGCTGCAGGGAGTCACGACTGCATGCCCACACAACTGCACTATGTGGCAGTATCCAGTTCCCTTTGGAACTCCCCCATTTGTCTCAGCTCTCTACACAAATACAGAATCCCCTCTGGAAATTTACATCCCACTCAATTTTAAACAGACAGTGTGCTAGCAGAGGTATTCTCCCCTCGGCCAGAATTCCCCAAGGTGCTGTAATTAAAGTGAGCTACACCGTGCGATTGATGACGTCCTTCTTGTGACTCTTATATCAGAATAAGCATTTACACTGCCAATCCAGAATAGTGCTTTTTCCGAAGTATTAATAATTGTGTAAACAGTTGCTCCACAATGACAACTTCAGAATTACAGCCACTTTGGAATAATTCTGCATGTGTAAAAATGATTGCCAGGGCTGTGAAATCCAACTCTTAAAAGGATGGGAGAAAATGCACATAAAAGCAGTCACTATGTGGCTAAAATTCAAGTATACACCACTAGGACAGGTTCCATTGCAGATGTTTATAAAGAGCAGTCCTCACCTGTTAATATCCCAACCTGTAACGTGCATATCCAGTTTATTTTATTTTCATGCTCGTTTTGAAAGGGGTAAAAGTGCTCCCGAAGACTATTGTTTAGTCCACCTTTCCCCCAGTACTGTATTCTGAACCTCCAGTACTTTTGCACTGGGTTTCTTTATACACCCTGGTTATTTCTCCTACAATGGGCTTGGAAATCCCATAGTGACAGACTACTGTGAGCACATTCACACATACATGAAAGTCTCCTTACACTTACAGAAAATCTGCCAGATTTACAATCAGATGTTTTCTCCAGCCTTGTAAAGACACTTTCATGTATTTATTTTATTTATTTTCATTTATATTCCGCCCCCTCCTGCCTTAGGCATCTAGGGGCAGCTCACAACATTTTAAAAAAAAGAATTAAACATTAAAAATCTCCACAGTAATTACAATTAAAACAATATAAAACCCCACCCCCTCTACCCGACCCTGACCCAACCTACCCACCCCATCTCCCTCGGGAAAGGTCTGGCGGAACAGCCATCTCTTACATTGTCTGCAAAAAGACAATGTATGTGTGAATTTGCCCTGAGCCCAATCCTGAATCTGCAAGTGTGTTATGCAGGTTCAAATATTTGCACTCGTTTTGCACATTTGCAATTTGTGCACAAGAGAGATGGTTACCATGTTGGTCCCAAATGTAAAGGATGGAGACAAAGTCGTTGAAATATCTTCTTTTATTGGACCAACTTCTCTTGGTGAGACTATGCATCCTCGGAGCCACATACGGGCCTTCCTTGGGCATAATAAGCTGTTTCCTACTGTACTTCTACCCATATGTTTGCTTTAGTCCCTTCCTCTTTGTGTTTCCTAATACCTATTGTTACTTTGTCTCCTACATCAATATTTATGTTTTTACAGTTCTGTTTTTAACTGTCATCTTCTGTGTGTGTGGGAAAATGACATTAAATGGGTCTTGGGGTAGATTTCTACCCCAGTTCTTTGGCACTTACATTGCTTGAATGTGCAGACTAACATGAAATATGATGGGGTAGATTTCTACAGGCTGGGGTAGAAATCTACCTCATGGTAAAATGCAGGGCATTTTTGTTCACAAAAACTAAACAAAAACGGTTAATGGGAACTCGGGACAGGAATCCACCCCAAGACAAAAGATGAGGGTTAAATATCCGTCATCTCTTTCCTTTTTCTCCCTATCTAAACCCCACACCCTCTAGTTACTTTGTCTTATTCACTCCCACTTATGTCACACTGTGCTTTCTCATGCACACCTGTCCTGTATTTGCTCAGCTTATACATTTTGACTTGCTATGCTACGTGTGGGTTTAGAGGAGGGAAACAAAGATGGTCAGGGGTCTGGAAACCAAGTCCTATGAGGAAAGGTTGAAAGAGCTGGGTATGTTTAGCCTGGAGAAGATCTTCCACTACCTGAAGGGCTGTCACGGAGAGGATGGCAAAGACTTGTTCTCTCTTACCTCTGAAGGCAAGACTAGAAATAATGGACTCATAGTACAAGAAAGCATATTTTGGTTAAACTTTAGGTAAACAGTAAGAGCTGTTCTTATGGTAAGAGTTTTGGTTAAACTTTGTTTAAACGGTAAGACCTGTTTGACTGGAACAAATTGCCTAGGGAGGTGGTGGGTTCTCCTTCCCTGGAGGTTTTCAGACAGAGACTAGACAGCCATCTGTCAGGGATGCTGTAGCTGTGGATTTCCTGCATTCAGTTGGATTAGATGACCTCTGAGGTACCTTCCAACTTGGGGTGGCTGGATATCAAGCTCCGCAAACTGGTGCATGGTGCACATGTAGCGTGTGTGCATGTACACACGCACCCAAATTGCGCATATCCCTAGCACGGGACCCCTGCACAAACTGCACGGCCATGCAAGCACAACGGCGGCACCTGTGGGGATTGGGATTGCGGCCTATGATTCTATGTGGAAGAGTCCTGTGTAGCCTGAAAGTTTGCATATTCTCACCAAGAGACGTTGGTTCGATAAATATCATCTGAACTACTTTGTCTCCATTTATGCACAAGGCATGCACAGTGCATTGCACGTGCTGGATGCACTCTTGTGCACAACATGCATGGGATTTTTGATTAGGCCCTAATAGGGCAGTTCTCTATACTCCAGCAGTTAGCTTGCAAAAGAGAGTCCTGTCTACTTCAATGGGGCTCATGCACATGCTAACTGGTAAGCTGCCCGAGGATTGCACTGCACATTCCTATAAATCAAGTATTCTTGAATTGCACATTCTTGTAAAGAAGTACAGAGAGCCAGTGTGGTGTAGTTGATAAGGTGCTGGACTTGGACCTGGGAAGCCACAGTTCAAATCCTGCTCTTGCCATGAACTCGCTGGGTGGTCTTGAGCAAGTCACAACCCCTCAAACTAGAAAGCCAGTGTGGTGTAGCGGATAAGGTGCCATGGACATGCATCTGCGAAGCCAGGGTGTGAGTTCTGTCTTAGCCATAAGCTCACTTGATGGCCTTGGGCAAGTCTCGGCCTCAGTTCCCAGTCTGTAATGGGAATGTGTGTGTCTGTGTTCCTCTGACTGTTGTCCATTTTAGATTGTAAGCCCACTGGGCAGGGACCTGTCTGAAAATCTGTGACTGTAAAGTACTGTGTATGTCTAGTAGTGCTATAGAAATGATAAGTAGTAGTAAGAATGAAACTGAGGAAGAGAAAGTGTTTTGTGTAGCTTTGCACAGGAAATTTAGTTTTCTGTCCTGACTAAAAAGGGTAGCTGTACTGTTCTGAGGAGATTTCTGCCTGTATAGAATTCCAGTAGCGTCTCGTAATGATAGTTACATTTACATAGGGTAATTTCAGACGTGATGGACCGTTCGGCCCACCACGCTGAACCACGGTCTGGGATCCGTTTCGGATCCCAGTCAGGAATCAGGCCATCCATCCTTTAGACATGCTGGCCTGATTCCTATGTACCACCTGCCATCGTCTCTGCTGGCGCCACTTCCAGGAGGCTCCCTGCCACCGCTGCCTTCCTCGTTGCGGGATTCCCCGCCACTTCCCTGCTTGACGGAGAGGGTGTGTGTGAGTGATTGGGGACTTGGGGGACCCCTGACTGAGATCTTCTCCTCCCCCCCACACACCTGGGACCCTTCTGGTGGTATATTAGGAAGCCAACCTTGGGGCTTCCGGTGTGCTACTTACCACCTGCAGCTGTCGCTGCTGGAGCTGCTCCCAGGAGGCTCCCTGCTGCCGCTGCCTTCCTCATTACGGGATTCCCCGCCGCTTCCCTGCTTGATGGAGAGGGGGTGTGTGAGTGATTGTGGACTTGGGGGACCCCTGACTGAGATCTCCCCCCCCCACACACACACATCTAGGACCCATCTGGCAGTACATTAGGAAGCCTTCTGCGGCTGCGCTGCCAGCCGTACCCTGCCGGCCGCGAGCCGAAGGTCCGTGACCAAAGGGTGCAGCCCTTTGCGGCCCTTCGGGGCCAATTGGGGTCCGAGGGGCCATTATTACTGCCCAGGTGTGGGGAGTGGGGCAGTTGCTCAGGAGTTGTCCCTGGAGACTGTTAACTTTTTGGAGGAATTTGTGAGATTTTCCCCTTTTGCGCTGTTTTTTTAGTCGGCGCTATCTGCAATTCGGAACAACATCTAGTGCACCCGGGACAGTAGTGCTCACTAAGATTCTCGAGCTCTTGGTGTGGATTCTAGGGGTGGTGCTTGGGTATATGACTTGGCCAAGGAGTTTAAGGACTGTTTTTCTGTCAGTGTATCTGGCGCATCTATTAACCAGACTGGATTAGATCAACCATCAACGGACATTTGGTCGGCTGGAAGCTTTCTTTTGGAGCGGTGTAGATTCTTACCCCTTTTCTCTGAGACAGAAGTGGTAACAGGGCTTTTCCTGTGGACTAAATCAACTTGACACCACCTGGGTACTAATTTTCTGTTGCTATGTCTAAGCCCAGTATGAAGAAGCGTAGAGCCCTGGGTGTGGGGTGGTGACCAGGGCTCGCTCCCAGGGCAAACAGCCTAGCCTAGGGGGTTGTACCCTAGGCAGATGGCTGGATGTTCCAATAGGGAAGAAACAACCCTTGGTAGAGAAAGGTTCTGTGGCCCATATCAGTATTATAGAGTGTAGAGTGCCAATTAATCAAATAGCTACGTTTACACTTTTGCCAGCTGTTGGGCATACCCAGCGTGTGGTCATATATTTTCGCACCTCGGATATGGTTCATAGCTTTCTAGGGAAGAAGCATTTATTTGCCTGGCAGGGGATTTCTCTGAGCAGCCTTTATACAAATTCTAGAGTGCAACCCTTACTGTCCCAGCCCCTGGCCACGTCCGATACAAGGGGGACTTCTTTCCTCCTTGAGCCGGACAACTCAAACTGCATTAAATCCGCTGGGTGGAGTGATAAGGTGGAGGGTCTACTTCAGGGCCCCCCTCACCTTCATTGGTGATATCCCCTATTTTGCCATCTGCTTGGATTCATCATTTCTGACGTATGTATGGCTCTGAAACTGAAGGAGGGTTGCAGTTGGACTCCTTCAGTTTCCTGCCTTGGATGCCCCTCTGTGGCCTCCTGTGTCCATTGGCGATGTTGAAGCCTTAGTTTTGTCCTTTAAGAACGGCAAGTCGCCAGGTTGTGACCTTATACCTGTGGAATTTCTTAAGATGCACAGGGACTGGTGGTTTCCAGTCATGGCTGCCTTGTTTATGGCTCTGAATAGAACAAGAGTTATACCTTCTGATTGGGGTAGGGCGGTGGTTGTCCCCATTTTTAAGAAAGGTCCGAATAGTGATCCGGCCAGCTATAGGCCTATTAGCCTCCTCTGCGTTATAGCTAAAATCTACACTAAATTGCTATTGCAGAGGTTTACTGATTAGTTGAAGAGTGAGCGGATTATAGCCATGGAGCAGGCCGGTTTTCAGCAGGGTCGATCCACACTAGAGCTCTGCCTAGTCCTACATCATATCATCTCCAAATATAGGACTCGGAATGGGGCCTTTTCCACTGCCTTCTTAGATTTGAAGGCAGCATTTGACTCTATCAATAGAGAGCTCTTGTGGGAGAAACTAGAGAAATCATCAATAGACAGACGTCTCTTTGGCGTAATCCACTCTTTGCATCAAAACTCTTCCCTTTCGGTAAAGTTAGATCATCAAGGCCATTTGACTGCTCCTATACCTACATTCAGGGGAGTCCGACAAGGCTGTGTACTAGCCCCAGCCTTATTTAACTACTATATAAATGACATCATACCACAAATGGCTGCTTCCTCTTTTTTTCCGCCCAGGCTGGTTCAGAAGCCTGTAGGCTGTTTGTTTTTTTCAGACAACATCGTGCTTCTTTCACAGACTCGTATTGGCCTTAGGAGACAGCTACGGGCCTTTGCGTCTTTCTGTACTTCCAATAAGCTTACCATTAACCACGTCAAGTCTTAGGTCATGGTGTTCTCCAATAAAAGGAGATTGTATAGATGGGACATTGAGGGCCATCAGCTGCAGCAAGTTGCCAGCTTTTGCTATCTGGGACTCCTTTTCCATTTTTCAGGAAATTGGAAAGCCCATGCTCAGAGAGCGCTTATTGTTGCTAAAGGCCCGTCCCAAGCTATACTTGACTATTTTTCCAGGACAGTGAGGTCTGCGGTGGCGGATGCAATACAGGTTCTTAATGCCAAGGTTAGGGCACAGGCCTTCTTTGCCGCCGAAATATGGGCTCCTTTTGTCTCCTTGACCAAATTCCATGCCCTACAGGCTGGATTTTTACAGAGATTATTCCATATTCCTAGGGGGACCCCTTACGCAGCTGTTAGGATGAAAAGTGGGCAGGCTACTTGGCATCAGTAGGCTACTGAGCGCGCACTTCGGCTGTGGTGTAGAGTTATGTCACCTCAAGGTTCAGAATTGCTTAAGGCCGTAAGGGAGGATCCCTACCAAAGTCCGTGGTCAGTCAAAGTACAGGATCTTCTAACTCATATGGGACTTTCAATAGAATATTTGGCCCATAACTCTTGGGCTTTCATACGGAGGGAAATTGTAACTAGATCCCAGGACATCAATAGGCAGACTGAATTAGGGCGTATTGTTAATTCCCTCCATATGGCTGTCAGGGGCCAGGGGCATGGCGGCAGCAGCAACGGACTGGGCCCAGACCCCAACAAGCGCTCCCTCATGCACTGGAGAAATCCAAGTTGCTTCCCGCAGACCTGCCAGTCGGGGCAAACCCACCAGCGCGTGCTATTGCCAGGGCAACCCCTGACAGCAGCACAAGGATGGAGCCGCTTCCATCCACCTCACAGGAAGTGAGGTCAACACCAGTCCCCATGCGTCGCTCCACATGCATCCAAGCACGTTGAGGGGCGGAGCCTGGCCTATAACTACCTGCGGTGCTATACAGACAGTGCCGGTAATCAGAGATTGGGAAGCTGTTCCCCCAAAGCTAAGTGTGAAACTGTGCATTATTGATTGTTGTTCCTTGCTATTGTTCTGTGTGTTTCATTGAGCCTTTCTGTGTTCCCTTGTCCTTGCTTCCCCTCCTCCCCCTCCTTCATTCTCCCTTCCCTTGCCTTGTTGGGGTATAGTGTATGCAGAGGGTTAGAGAGGCAATCCAGGAATGATTGGGAGTGCACAGTGCGTGTATCCCTGTGGTGATCTTTCCCGAGGAAGTGTGACTGCTAGAGGTCGTGGGGCTGCGTGACCCGTCCTTCCCCCCTCCAGGGTTAGTTGCCCTTACCGTGTGGTGTGCGAGCCCTTGAACCCACAACCTCCACCCTGGTACCTTATCCTGGTAACCCTCACTGGTACCCCACACTCCATTTCAGTCCCTTTCCCCTGGTGTGTCTGCAGAGCGTGCTTGTGCATCCACTTCGAAGCTCTGCGCCCAATGATGATAGAGACCTGACTTCTGTGAGGTCATTAAGGCTACCATACTATCCTGACTGGCATTATTTCCTCAGGGCATCCTTGCAGAGCGTGAGCCTGAGCCATGTGTGTGAGTGGGCGGGGGCTTCTGGGTCTCCCTTATCTCCCCCCCCTCTCCTGTGACAATGGCTGAGTATCTCTCATGGGTTCCTGACCCCGGTCAAGCAGCACAATATTTGACTTCCAAGATCTCATCGCACGGGAAGTGGCTACTATTGTCTGCATGACTTAATGCCTTCCCGTCCCAAGTTTTGGAGGGGCGTAGGCAAGGTATACCCTTTATAGATAGGGTCTGTCCCTTTGACAAATCAGCTGTCGAAACGGTGGGGCATATCATCCTGCATTGCCAATTCTACGACTTCCCGAGGCAGCAGCTGTTGGGAGGCATAGTGGCCAAGTTCCCAGGCAGATCGGATTCTGTCTTACTTTCAGTTTTGTTAAACAGCTCCGACCCCAAAGTCACTGAAAATGTGGCCTTGTTCCTGCGGCAGATATTCATCTATAGGGCCAATTTTTTGGCTTATAAGCCATTGGTGGATCTTGACTAGCCCCGGGAGACTATGATGCCATGGGGTGGGGACTTGATTTAGCTGAGCTGAACTTAGTCATAATGCAGAATTTCTGTATATGGCATGAACATGCCCTTTCTGCATTGATATTTTAGTCTATTGAACTTATTATTATATTTCTGTTGTATGTATTTTGTTTTTGTGTTAACCCAAGGGTAAGAGATTATTTAATTAACTGATTACACAGACTCCATGTGAGGGACCATAATTCGGACCAGAATCTTAACCTAGGCTCTGTCCATGGATAGATATCTATATCCTATACCTAGTTCATTATCCCAGTCCATGATTAATCCAGACCTTTGTTAAGAGATGGTTTCTCTCAGGGCCTAGCTTTAGGTTGGAATAGACTTGAGTGTTGTTGGACTAGGACATGTGATGCTCTTGCCCTGCAGTTGAATATTCAAGTAAACTGTTTATATCCATGCGGGGATTTTAGTAACTTAGTACTTGTATGCAATGGGCCCTCTTGTGGCTTTTTAGTTATTTTTTATTAACTTCTTGTTTAATTGGGGGTATTTACAAGGGTCATCTATACGTAATCAGTCTATTATTATTATATAGGGTTGTTCCTGTATCAGGTTTTGTTCCCCTATTTATAGACAAGTGTTTAGGCATTATTTTGACAACACATATGTACCCCATTAGGATTCAATAATTATTTTATTTGTTTTATTGAGGATTGTATTGTTTTATTTTATGTATGTTTTAAGCAATAGTCACAGGCTATGCTCAATAAATATTGAATGATACAGGGGATTGGGGAGGGGGCGGGGCTGCGCGTCGCGACGTGTGGCCGCACAGTCACGCCCTCCCATGCTACCCCGGCCGCCCTCCCTCCAGGAGACGAGCAGGTGCAGTGGCCAATCCAGCCAATGCGCCTGATCACACATCATAGTCTGGGCCACGATCCGGGATGGGCCAGTGTTACAGATGTTACATTTGGCTGATCCCGGATTTTGGTATAGCTAACTACGATTCTGGACCCCTGGGTGGCCGGAGGTCCAGAATTGTGGTCAATGTCATTCCCGCTGGAGGTTCACTGTGGTGAACATCTGGCGGAACTCACATCAGATGCTACGGGACAAACAGCCACCACAGGGGATTCACTGTGGTTGACCGTGGTCTCGTAACATCTGAAATTACCCATAGTTGCCGCAGTCACAGAGCCAGGTTGCGTACATTCATATCTCCCAACAGTCCCTATTTTGAAGGAACAGTCCCTCTTTGGGTGCTGAATCCCATCCCACTGTCCCTCTTTCAGGGGGCCACAGCCCCTCTTTAAATAGAGAGGAATAAAAAGTCTGGTATTCAAGCCTCAATCACCTCTCTCTTGGTTGCCTCTCAGGAAAAATACTTGAGAGGTCTTGAGAGGTCAATGGGAGAGATGATGGAATGACAAGAAATGAAATATGACAAGCAGGAGAGCTGTTCTCTCCCTCTTTATGCACCTAGAATATTGGGAGGTGTGTTTGTTTGTGCATGGAACTTACTCACTGAGGGCTGGGAGTTCCACAACTCATGCCATACTGAGGTTGGGGCCCTTCCCCACAGTCTGGGGGATGACACACCAACCAGATGGGCCCTGCCTGACACCAGCCCACCTCCTGTTTCTGGCATCGTACTGCCGGAACTTGCTGCACCCCGAGGCAGTGTGGTCACCTGCACACTGTGTGCTCATGTGCTTGACCTTACATGGGATCGAAAACATTTCTCCCCATCATTATAATCGCAGCAGTTTGGGCCTACTGGTGGCTGTCTCGTCCTACCGCTCTGTCCCCGGTCGCCTTGCTGGGTGCTCCCTACCCGGGAGAGTACATGCCCACTGTCTGATCGTGGGGCATATCTAGCGCTGCTGATACACTCCAACCAGATGTCATGTGCATGCATGTCCCACCTGAGCCAGGGGCTGTTGGCAGCCTTACGCTGAAAGGCTTCGTCATAGCGAAGCCAAGCCCCAGGCCCACCTGTGTCAAATGCTCGGCGCACTATGTCCGAATACTTGATCAACTCAACCCCTCGCTCTGGGTACTTGAGCAAGGTCACTCCCATATAGTTCGTATATGCCGCCGTCCAGTTGGACCACGTTCGCTCCGCCTTTGACCTCTTGAACTGCTCCCTGTCCTTCCTTTCCTCCTTGTCATTTGGGTCAGGTATAGGGTCACTAAAAAGAAGGGCGAACATATCTATACATTGGCCACTCCAAATATTTTCCCTGGTGGCTTGGAGCAGATGCTCACCCAATGGGGCTGATACTTTGGCGTAGCCCCTGGACAAAGGGCGGGGTTACGCCCTCCGCTCACAGCAGCACGCCATTCTTTTTGTGCAGTACGGCTCTGCCCCCCACACCTGTGTGGCAGCCCTCTGGCCTTGCTCCGAGCTACACCTACACCGCCTCACATGGCAAGGGGATCACTCCAACCTCCCACATGTGGTCTGGCACCCCGGTGCCCACCCCCATGGGCGCATGGCATCTCGCGAGTGTCCCACACCTGCCCACCATCTGGCGCCGACCCACAATGAACGTGTTCGCCCTCAAACCAGCCGTTGCCCTCCTGCTCACCATCCGGGTACTCCATATCGCAGTAGGGGGCCACTCCGCTCCCAAAGCTCCCAGTACCCAACCGCTGTCTCTGCGCTGCTTGTAGGCTGCTTGTCAGGGCCTGAATTCCCTCCTTTAGCATGTCTATTTGCACCTGCTGGCTTGGTGAAAATTCATCCCCGCTCCTGCTGGTCGTGGGTTCCTCCTCCCTGTAACGAGCAGGCGACGCCCCTGCCCCTGATGTGGGGGCGCTCCCGCAAGAGGGATTGTGCAAACCCCATCCCCCACCTCCAGGCCGGCGGGCTTCTCCTCCCCCGCCTACTCCCTGATAGAATCCCTCACCCTCCCTTGGGCATCCTCCAGCTCTTCGATGCGGGACTGGTACTCCGCCAGCTGGGCCTGGATTGCTTCTGAAATGGTTGCAGCACATGCCCCACCCTGCTGGCCCCTCCGCGCGGCATGCAGAGAGGGAGCTGCCTGTGGTACCTTCTTTGTGGCGGGGGAGGGGTGCAGGGCCTGGTGTTTCCTGGGTGCCATGCTGGGCTACACAATGCCCACCCCTCGATGATGGGTGCCCCCCCTCTGGCCCACCTTTCCCACTCGCTTGCCTGGCCCTGCGCTACTGGGGATAGGGATTGGCTCCCCCTTTCCTCCACCACCACCCGTGGGGGGGTGTCTCAGTATGTGCCCCACCCACTTGCCCTATGCCCTCCTGCCCCACCCAGGTGGCACCCCGACCCCTTGTGGACCCGCATGCCAGGGGAGTGCCTTTGGGTGGAGGGGGGGAAGGAAATTTGAGCTAGGGGGAACCTTTCTCCATGGGATTAGTCAGAAGCCCTGCCGCTCCACGTGGCTCCCAAGACCCGCCTACCCCAGCAGGGCAGAGGGAGCAGGTGCTCTGCTTGCTAGGTCCCGCTGCACCGGGCCCAGTCCAGCAGCGAATGATGAGGGATCCTATAAGGGCCGGGGGAACTTTACTGAAATGCGACTGGCCTGAAAGGCCCAGCTACACTACGTGGCCTCTTCGGAACCCGAAGCCTGTGGCGAGGCTAGGGAGAGCAGGCGCTGCCACTTGAATGCTCCTTGCTGCGCCGGGCCCGATCCTACCATCCTTGCCACTCGACCACATCCTTTCCCGCTCGCCGCCAACAGCGCATTGAGACGGCAAGCGGGGAACTTAAAATGTCTCCCAGGAGTCCCTGCTCTCATGGGAGTCCCAGGTGTCCTCACGGTTGCCAGGCGACCGCTCTGGCCCCTACTAGCTTCCCTGAATGCTGCCCTTCAATGGCCTAGACCCGTCCTCACCTCCCTCCTATGGTAAGGGTGTGTGTGCCACCAAACCCCAGCCGCGGCTAGGGCAGAGGGGCAGTTTGTCCCTCATTGAAAAAAACACAATGTTAAAAATCTGGTACTAAAAGCAATGCGAAAGCTCCGATAGTACAGAAACCAAAAAAGAACAGAAATTCATGAGAACCGAAACCAAAATTTTGCCCAGACTCCCATCTCTGGTATCTGATAGGAAGAAGAAGCAGGGAAGTCAACAATATATCACAAGATAATTTAAAAGAAGGATGCTGTTCCAATGGGTGTAACATGAGAAGAAATCAAGAATCTTGCCTTGGACGGAATACTTTGGATGGATTGGATTGCTTACATGCCATTAGGAGCTCACTGCAGATTATGTTTTAATATTTCCCAAAACTAACTTCTTTCCTTTGGACACACCTAACTTTAACCTTCAACATATTGCAAAGGACATGATTCTCTATCACAGTCATCCAGTATAAAATTTACAGGGCAAGGGAACTTGTCTGTCTCAATGCTGACCACATCAACAGTGCACAAGGAAAAATTAATAGCAAAGTGAAATGCATTTGTTCAGTAGCCTGACTAAATAAAAAATGGGAGTAGGTATCAAGACAGCATGCCTGTTACCCAATAAGAATGTGACATAAAGGCCAGCATGAGAACTTTTAACACAGAAGAAGAAAACTGAGTTTCATTTTGTTATGGCTTGTTAGTTTCCCTAATTTTGAGAGGTAGAAGAAAGAGCAAGAGCGAGAGAGATGGCTATGATAGAAGATCCAAGGAACCATAGTGATTTTAAAAGTCTGAGTGACATTGACCCAAATATAATCTTGCAAGTAGTTTTTTAGAGGGGGGGATTGATTTTTTTTTTAAAAAAAAAAGCTGCTCCTGTATGATTTCTTAACTCATGCGGTATTGCTTTGTTGTATTGATCGCTGCTGATGTTTATCTCACAGAGTTTGCACAATGTCTGTCCCAAGCAGTTATCTACACAACCCTCAAGTCTGCCATATGCTTCCTCGAGTTGACCTCTGTTAACTTCTTTTACTTTGTCAAGCATCAAAATGTTAGCAGTCAACCCCTCTCTCCCATGGGATTATGATTATATGACTTTTATGTCCAAGACATTGTTATTTACAGAAATCCTTGCTGACACTCTCTTGCAGTCTAGACCATCCAGACACTCTAGATGTATAGTGGTATTTCTTTATGCTCTGAAACTAGGAAGGATTAGCTTTGGACTTAATCAAGCCTGTGTCCTTTTTAGTCTCTCTTTCACATCTGAGAAAGAACCGAGTGCTAGATTCTGATTTCAGTTACACCATTGTAAACATGCAGTGGTTCCACTGACGTCAGAGGATTTCCAGTGGTGTAAAATCAACAGATGTGGGATCAGAATTTGATGCAGAGTATTAATTCTGCAGGAAAAAAAATCTATTTTCATAGTGAATATAAGGGAATTGATTTATTTAGCAGATCTTTAGGGTCAAAAGAAGCCTTAATATTCTTATACAGAGTGAGGGTTGTAGACCCCAATTAATAATAAAACAAGGAGACAGTACTTGGATATATTTTTTTCTGTCCATTTTTTATCCAGGCTGAAGATAATTTTCTAAGTCTTTCCAGTGTCTTCAGATTAAGCACAGCAATTGATCCCATGTCCCTCTAACTAAGACATAGGGTATTTTCAGACGTTACGAGATCACGGTGAACCACGGTGAATACCCACCTGTGGTCACCGTGTCTCGAACGTCTGTTTGGCGGCCGCCAGATGTTCGCCACGGTGAATACCCACATGGGGTCAATTTGAACCACGCTTCCTGGGCTAGCCGGGGGAATGTCCTGGGAAGCGTGGTCAAATGGACCCCGGGCAGGGACCAATGAAAAGTAACATCTGGCCGCTCTCCACGGCCCGGGATCACCGGTGGGATCCCGGGCCTTGGCGCATTCAGCCTGATGCGGTGGCCGCATTGGCCCCTCCGCCCGCCCGTCTCCTTGGAGGTTGGGCGGCGGGGTGCGTGGAGGGGGCGGGGCCTTGCGGCTGCACGTTGCGCCTCGCGGCTCCGCCCCCTCCCATATTCCCCGCCGGGATCCCCCCGGCACGTCTGATATGGCTTGACGGGGTGACCCCGGCGGGGAATGAAAGGGTTGTTTTCAGTACGGGGCCAAGTGGCCCCGTAACGTCTGAAAATACCCATTCTCTTCAGTTTTAATTAAAACACAAGTTAATTGGGGGATTTGTTTAAAAACCCTTTCCTCTGAATAATGAATGCTGTACATGTAGGTGACAAGTAGACCTGAAAAGAGTAGAAGAAAAAATATTCATATTTCAGAGTAGCCGAGTTTCCGGGAGCTACTCAGTAATTTTGTTAAATACTCGGTACCACTCGGTACTCAGTAAATCAGTAAAATCAGGGTACTCAGTGATCAGTAAAATACTGAGTGTTTTGCCAAGTATTTTACCGAGTGCCCTAAGTAGTGGGAATGGGGCAGGTGTGGCAAGCAGGAAGGGGGGGGGAGGTCAGGCAGCAAATCCACCGAGAGGACTGGGCATGCCAGTGGAGTTGAAGTGGAGCTGGCTCACCGCCTACTGCCGCATGAGCCTTGTGAGATGCCCCAGCGCTGGCTCTCTGGGAGTATGCTGGACTACATTTTCCAGCATGCTCCCAAAGAAAAGACGGTGGCCAGATCTCCCAGCCTGCAGTTGGGAGGTGTGCAGCACTGGAGCACCTCACTGCCAGTGGCGGCAGGCGGCAAGACAGATCCACTTCCACTCCACTGGCGCGTCCAGTCCTCTCAGTGGCTGTGATCCCATGCCCTGTGGACTGTGCATGTGCACACATGTGTGGAGCTGCGTGCAAACTGTGCGTGGTTTCTGCAGGGTACAATGTGCCCACAATGCAGATCTGAATGGTTTCTGCGCAGCTACATGTGCACACAGTCCACAGGGCATGGGATCATAGCCAGTGAGTTTGCCGCCCCTGTCCCTCTTCCTGCCCCCTTCCTTCTCCACATGCCTGCCCACCTTCCTGTCCACCGCGTTAAATTCCTTGACTCCTTGGTTTACTGTATACCAAGTATTGTACTGATTTCTTGGTTTACTTTACAAAGTCAAGTACTGGGATCTTCGGTAAAAAAACAAGGACAAGTTACAGCCCTACTGACAAGGTGTACTATTGGTTATTTTTTACTTTTTCTGTTTTCAGTAATGTAATACATAAGCTGTTTAGAAAATAAAACAATGCAAACCAAAGTAGGTATTTATCCTTGCAATTAATAATTGAAAAGCTATTTTTTTCCTGGTTAATCTTATATCACCATAAGTATTTTTGTATTCAATAAACAACAACTGTACGCTACAACATTTATGTGATTCTAGTACAAGATTTTCCATCACAGGGTATTCTTAAAAAGCAAGGCTTGAAGGGGTGTGTATGTGGCTGCTGAGTGACACCACTGCAGAGCCACTCAGGTGGAGTGAAAGGGGAGGGATTCTAATGTGTGGCTCCCAGCGTGGCTCCCACAGCAGCTGCCTCGAACTCCCCCTGCCACAGACCATGGGAGATGTGGAAGTGTGCTGGGCTGGCCCTTGACATTCACATGTCCTGGATATGAGCGCTGGGGAACCGGGATCCCCAGTGCTAGTAGCTATTTCCTTCCCGCCACCCTCAGTGCTTATGAGTGGGAGTCCTCTCTGCTGCTGTGGGTGGCTGCCCCAGTTCATACGAGCCGGGGATGTGTGGGTACCCATTGCCGTGCACTTTTTTGGCTTGCTCCGCACAGTGCACTCCATATTTTGGGGCAGTGTGCTGTAAGTGGCCAGGTGTGGATGCTGAGTGGCTGACGGGAGCCTGCATCTCCCCGCACCACCTTCAGACAGGTGGGCGGATGATACGTCCCTCCCATGCATGGTAGTATCTCGTTTTAAAACACCCAAACTTTCCATTCCTAAGACTTCCAGTTGATTCAGTCTATATTTCTGACCCTTTACATGCCTGGGAAGGGTGCTGTGTGAATTGAAACCTTGCACACTCTCACCACCAGTAGTTGGTCCAAGAAAAGCTACCCTCTGAACTGCTTTTCCTCTCTTTGCCACGAACATGAAGGGATCACATATGAACTACCTACTTACCTGTCTGCTGGTAGTTATTGTGTTATCAAGGGTTATTTCCATGAGTTGATAGTTTGGTGTGGACTGAAACAACAAAATCCTAGGGATTCTGCAGGTCGCCTTAACTTAAATTGTGTGAGCTGCTGTTGGCTGTTGGGTTTCAAGAGTTTGATGTTACAATTTTTCTTACTGGTTGTCATGGGTGTAATTATAGGGGGCAGGGAAGAACATAGGAGATGTCATTCAACTTTTAAAGCAAGTGGGCAGGGGGATATGAATGCCCATATCCCCATAACTTATTACTTTTAGACAAACAATTGTTAGCAGTTCTCTGGTCTGATAGAAGTTAATAGCAAGATTATGGCTTGGGGGAAAGAAACTAAGGGGATATAGTAGCAAATTATCTTATCATAAAATGCAGGACAAACGTTTTTTGGAGACTGTTTCACTGGGACTTTAAGGAGAAGGGGAACATGCCCTCAGATACACCTCTTGAGAGCGACAAAGAGAAAATTGGTGGTTTTAACAAAAGAAAATTAAGGACACAATCCTCCACCTATTGAACTCAATGGCCCTGCTCCCGATGTTGTTCCAGGATGAAGTATTATTCTCTGAGGCTTAAAGGCATCCTCCCCTCAACATTTATCCCCAAGATGTACCAATGCACAATGCAATGTACCAGGCACATAATTTGTTTTTGTTTTCATTGACAAAAAAAACCTTCATTTGGGGAGGAGGTTCATAAGCAAAACCATTAAACTTCATTTTTAAAGTTTTATTTTATTAAAAAATAATATTAATTTTTTGTAAAAAAAAAAACCCACTATGCATGCACAAAATAGTCACTGGACCATTCTTTGCACATGCAGCCCTTTTTCAAAATGGCACCGTCAACATTGGTACCATTTTGAAAAAGGGCAGACCACGCAGAATAGTCCAGTGGCGATTTTGCACATGTGCAGTGATTTTTAAAAATCGCTTTAACCTTAAAAATAAAAGCAATAAAATCACTGTGCATGTGCAAAATGGCCATTATGGCTCTTCTGCATATTACACTTTCTCCAGCAACATTTTGGAAAAGGACATGCATGCAGAGAACTATCCTGGCAGCCATGTTGTGCATGCATAGTGATTTTATTTTTTATTTTTATTTTTTTTAATGCTTTTTTCCTTCATTTTTGTCTGTTCTTGTTACCTTTGTTATTCATTGTAATATTTTAATAACTTAAATGAATGGGACTTCATTCGTTTTAGTAATTAAAAAAACAAAAACAAATTGCATAACCCTTAATTATTTATTTATTTATTTATTTATTTAAATACACTTTTACCCCGCATCCTCCCACACCATGGTGGCTTGGAGCTGCGAACAACATATAAAATCTAACAATAAAACACATAAAACTAAATATTAAAATTTTTAAAACTTACTAAAAGGCAGAGTGCTACAAGGCAATAAAGACCTCTCCTCCACCCCCACCCCCACCCCGTACCCGAAGGCCCGGCAGAACAACCAGGCCTTACACGATCTTCGGAAAGAGGGGAGGTCCGGGGATAAATGGGCCTCCATCGGGAGAGAGTTCCACAGACTTGGTGTGGCCACCGAGAATGCCCTCCCTGCCGTCACCACCCGGGATACCAGGGGGATCCTGAGTTGAGAATGAAGAGCAAATAAAACATTTCAGGAGCAAGACATGCATTTTAAAGACAGCTACATTTTCATAAATGAGTATTCACCAAGGTCTCAGTAGACACAGGTGCTTGGTTCTTTAAGGGCTCTTTCCCACAACACTTCAGGAACACTTCAGGCTCTTTCCCAACTGCGGGAGAAGCACACACAGCACAGCCTGGGCTAGTTTAACAAACGGAAAACAGATTTGTGTCAGCTTTTCAAAAGCTCTTATTGCCCATTGCTGGGGCTGGATTTTCAAAAGAACAAAACTCCCATTTACCCAATGGTGCTGAGATCTTTTGAAATGTTAGCAATAAGCAATACACTGGGAGCTGATATTTTAGTGCAGCAAACCCCTCGAAGCAACCTCCAGCTCACAGGGCAAGTCAGCATGGACTATGCTACGTATACTTGTGCCATGGTTGTGAAGGTGCCCAAAACATTGTGCAAAAGGGGCCTTATCTCTGACACCTGATTTATAATCTGTCATCAGTTGGGAGGAGGGAAAAGTATTTCCCTACCAGAATCTGATACTATGTCTAGAAGCAGCCGTACTCATCAGCACACATCAGTCATGTTTACAAAGTCTGATAGTTCAATTTTTTGGTTGGACTTTTCAAAGGAGCCCTGTGGTGTCCCTGTATTTAGAGCCGGTCATAAAACAGAACATCCATCCCAAGGGAAATTTCAACGTTTTGACATTTGTTTCTGCCCCCAAAATGTCAATTCAAAATGAAATGCTTCATTTCAAAATGCTGAGGGGGAAAAAAATTAAAGGAAAAGAGTCTTTGCTTCTGTTACTATCCTGAATATCTAAGTTAAGTCCTGTGAAGGGCTGGAACAGAGTGGATTTGCTATTCATTAATATTATTTGTATTTTCTGATCGGCCTCTGAATATCTGAATAATATCCACACTCAAAATGATTGTTCGCATATTTATATTTTGTTTGTTTTTAGAGAAATTCATTTATTTCAGTAATTTGTTTTAGTTATTGCGGTCCTTTCAGTATTTCAGTTGCTCTTGGGCACTATTAGCACTATTGCACATGTGCAACAGCTGAAATAAAAAATCCAAAGTAAAATACCAAAATGACAGAAAAGCTAAAACATGTTAAAAATCTGATACCGAGAGAAGCAAGAACTAGTAGAAAACTAATAGACAGAACCAAGAAAACTGAGAACCGAGATTTTGCCAATAGTCGCATAATAAAAATACCCTATAAGTCTTTTTCTTTCCTACTGCCTACTGCTCTGTCGGCAGCAGCAATAGGTGACATCAGAGCCTCTAGGGAAAAGCTATGCCTGTAGACAGTATACTGATACCAGCTGCACCAGTGCTATTATGTAAGACACTGTGTTTGGAGCTTGACAATTATAGCAGCATTGAAAATGTTTCTTGTTCTTGAATCTTTTATAATGGGTGATTTCAGATGTTACAGAGTCCCGATTCACCACAGTGGATTCCCAGCAGTGGCGAGCCGTCCAACCACCCCCCCGTGGTCCAGGAAGGCCCCGAACAGATGTGACGGGACCGGGACCATGGCAGGGAATTGGACAGACAGACCACAGCCTGGGGTAGCGCAACAGATGTAACACCAATTCCCAGCCATGGTCAAAACACCCAGAAGGCACTGGGGAGGGGCGGGACACAGACATGGCCGGCTGAGGGCAAAGGAATCCAAAAGTGCCAAAAGGGAATGCCCACACAAGGGAAATGGGAAGGGAGGGGGAAGAGGGAGAAGAGCCGCCAGGGCAGTGCATACAATAGGCACAGAGAAAATGAGGTCACAGCGGAACACGCAGCACAAACACACGCCTGGGTGCAAACACACCTGCATGGGAAAGGAAGGGAAGGGGGCACACAGCGGGATGGCCAAAACACATGGCACAATGGGCACAGTGGGGAAGGGAGGGGAGGCAAGGACAGGGAGGAGGGGGGGAACTGGCCCAGGAGCCAGGGCAGGACATGGGGAACAGCATCCAGAACCCCCACAACAGCACAGCCCGCACCCCCACGGCAACACAGGCAGTCCCGGAATGGGGGGACCCCCAGGGGCACAGCACAGTCACACGGGGAGGCCACACAGACCAGGGAGCGGCCCAGGAACAGTCCAGGAGGCTGTCAGGGATCACACACGCTGCCGAGGGTGCGATGGATGGGAAGGAGGCGAGACAGAGATGAGGAGCAGGGCAGCTGGTTCAGCAACATACACACACACACCCTGGGAGGATGCCTGGATGCCCAGCCTGGAGTCCCCAGAACCCCGCGGTCACATAGGCTCCCGGGGGAGAGGAGTCCCAGGCACAGGAGGGATCGAGGCCGGAGCATGAAGGACAGCGGCACCCAGGGCACTGGGAGCCGGCACACAGTTCAGGACACAGCCACAGGAGGAGGCAGCCATGGAGGGGAACACCTGTTGCAGAGGCAGATGGGGTGGCCCGCGGAGGGGGCACAGAGCCACAGGCAGGGGCAGCGGAACCTCAGGAACCAGCCAACACAGCAGTGAGCCAGGAATATCAGGGAATGGGCAGTGACTCACGGCGCCAGGGCAAAGGTGGGAGTACTCACTGGGGCCAGTATCCAGGGCCCGGAAGGCACAGGGGGGCCTCACAGCCAGCTTCAGGGGGCCACGAAGAGGCCCGGGGCTGGGTCGCTCACCAAGTGCACGAAGTGGGGCCACTGAAGCATGCCCCCATGGAAGCCAAGCTCAGAAATGTGTTGGGCGGTCAGGTAGTAAGCCTCGAAGGGATCCTGGACAGAGAGCCCCACCTGCACATCAGATCGGGACCACACACCAGCCAGCACCACCACCTCCGCTTCAGAAGGCTCCAACAAGCCATAGTCAACATGTGGGGGCCACGGAAGGTGACCCAGATCCAACAGGCAGTGATAGATTGCCCCGCGAGACCGCTGGTAACCTCGGGCCCCGTGAACACAGCCAAAGAAGGACACAGCCAGGGAAGCACCCCCCTTCACCAGACAGGCCGTGTAGTCAGCCAAACTGCACACAGAGAGGGCAGTGATGGGGTGTTTTCAGACGTGATGGGGTGGCTTTGCCCCGTCCTGAAAACAACCCAGAGATTCCCCGCTGGGATCACCCAGGCACAGCAAACACATGTGCCAGGGATCCCGGTGGGGAATCAGGGAGGGGGCGGGGCCGCGCAGTGAAACGTGTGGCTGCACGGCCCCGCCCCCTCCACGCTGCCTTGCCGCCCGCCCTCTGGGGAGACGGGCGGGCGGCAAGGCCAATGCCACCACAGCAACTGGCCGAGTTCACCACAGCCCGGAATCCCGCCGGGGATTCCAAGCCGTGATACCTGACCAGACGTTACTTTTTTTTGCTGCCCACCTGGAATCACTGTCACCACGCTTCAGCTGATTTTCACGCTGGTAGCCCAGGAAGCGTGGTTGAAATTGACCCCATGTGGGTATTCAGTGTGGCGAACATCTGGTGGCCGCTGAACAGATGTGCAGGGCACAGTGACCACATGTAGGTATTCAGCGTGGTTCACTGTGATCTCGTCACATCTGAAAACACCCATAGTCTCCGCCGCCGAACACCCCACATGCAAGCACCTCATCTCCGGGATGCACCCATGGGAAAGGGACACAGGTCCAGCGTCTCCGCATGGAGCCAGCAATCACAGGCGCTCACCACATGACCATAGTACTTCAGACCGGAGCTCATACTCTCATAGGCACCTATAAGGCTGTCCAGGCAGCTCAGCAGCAATTGCATGGGCAGGGAATGCCACAGGTCACACAGGACCATGGTCTCGCAGACGGTCCAGCTATGTGGGGCGCCTGGGGTGCTGGGGCCCGCGAGCTCAGGGGAAACACGGCCAGCCATGGTCCAGCAAGTGCCTGGTACTAAACGCAAGGAAAGGGGGGCCCCACAATCCCTGGAGGGATGGGAGAGGAAGCAGGGGAGCTCCAAGGCCAAGCGATAAGGGCACAGGTCGCAACATTACACGGCTACAGAGCAAGGCATGGGGTGCAGACCCAGCCCAGCTGCTGGAACAGAGCACACAGACAGGACAGCCTAGACACTAATCAGGGCGCCTAGGACAGCAGCCAGCCGACACAGAGAGGTGAGAGGTGATGACAGCAGGTATGCAGCTGCTGCCCGCACACCCATATGCAGGCTGGACCAGTTGCCAGGCCCCCTGCAGGGCACTCTGGTGCAAACATTCAGCCTCCCATGGCCACCCCGCCCCTTTCGCCCTGCAGGAGCCGGGCCTGCCGGCATGGGGGGCATTCAGGGCAACCTGGGGCCCCAAGCCCGGGTGGCAGGGCGACACAGGTCCCATCCTATAACAGGTGCGGCTCCCGCCCTTGTCTTTTATGGCCTTGTACCCACTCTTGAGCTCCTTAACCTTGGAGCGGCACTGGGCCACGGTCCTGTGGTACCCTGCCGCCTCCATGTCCTGTACGATCTCCCGGTAGACATGCTTGTTTCTCTGGTTGATTGCTAGCTCCAGCTGGTGCTCCAGGGTCCCCCAGATCCGGATAAAGTCCTGTGTTTCCCTATGCCCCCATTGCCCCCCTCAGTGGTACAGCCGTCTCCCCTGGTCCTCCTCCTCCATATGCCCTCCGGCCCTCTCCTCCATGGGCTCAGGCTCATGGGCCCATTTCCGTGTCTGTGGGTCGACGGGGGGAGGGGTTGATTTCCGGGTTGCCTCTTCCCTTCAGGCCTCCCCGTTTCCCCCCACCTGCCCGTCTGCCCACCCACCTTGGTGCCCCTGTGCCGCTGCTCCCCCCTCTTCG
>QEPC01000562.1:952813-1044390 GCA_003113815.1 Sphenodon punctatus
CACACCTTTCTATAGGTGTTGTCTGTCTGCAGTAACTAAGCTAATCTCTATGGATGAAAACTAAAATAAATTAGCTAAACCGTGTGGAGGAACTGGCCTTTAAAGTTCATTTTAAGTTAGTGGTGTATTATGGTATAAGCAGAGAAACAGATTAATCAGTGCATCAATCGCTGCTATATGCACATGGGATTATATATTATTCATAACCATAGCTTGAAGATAACAAAACTGATCCCAGTTTCCATAGAGGCAAGCCTTCATACTGTCCTCTGATCATATACAGCTGACACTTGATTAGCACTCACAGATAAAATCATTTTAATGTAAAATTTATGCTGCAGTAGGAAAGTGCTCAGTTGTCCTTTTTTGAGATAAAGCTCAGAATAGATTTCGTTTAGTGAGCTGGACTTCTAATATGAGAAAAAGGCTGGCTTTAGACTTTTGCAGTTCAAGTGCTAATGCTACTTGAGGGTCTCTGCCAGTCTCTGCTTGGATTACACTAATGCCAAAGGTAATAGCTCTAGTAAATTTGCATCCTTTGTAACAATAGACAGACTGGACTAAATTCTCCTGTCGCAGTAGTGCATTACATTCCGAGACTACTCTTCTCATTCAATGGCTCTTTCTGCACCATTTTCCCCCTCACCAGCTGCTCCCCCCTCCCCAAACAGCAGCAACTGGTTAATAAAATTATTGCGTCACATACAGTAACATGTTGTCATATTCTGTGTCACATGCACCAATGTTTACATTCCTTTGCCACATTATTAGCATTCATTGAAATGCAAGGATAAGTTGGGAATATAACAAATTTCAATTACAGCCTCGAATGAACACTGAGGCTGGCATATTCACAAGTTTGCAGAGGTACCACTCCATGGGTACAGAAGAGGTTAATATATATTACTGAATTAATGCACCAGGAATTAATAGCATGAGATCTGGACAACTTTATTATAACATGTGACAAACTCTTCTTGTTTCTTTTAGTAATATTCACAGAATTAACATTAATCATGCTGAATTATTCTCATAGTCAAGTGCACGTCTTATTCTTTTGTAATTTAGCATGAATAAATGCCCACTTATCTGAAAGTGTTAATGATTACTACTACACTGAACCAGTGATAGAAACAGAATTTTAAAAAGCCCTTGTTATTTCCTCTGAGATACAGAAATGTATTTGCCGAATAATATCAAGCTATATCAAGGAAATTATTTTTATATTTTTTGTTTTCAAAAGAAATACAAGGCTAAGATGGTTAAGAAATATAGAAATGACCTTTCAGCAAATAAGCATTTGCCATTGAAAAATGATGTCACAAAAGCGTACTCTATATTGCCAGTGTTTGCTGAGCTATATATATAGCCAAGTATAAAAGCAATAAAGGAAGTTGATTGTTTTGTAATATCCTTCCATTTCCTCAGCAAGACATAATAACTTGTTCTGACTTCTGCTCTACAGAGTGGATTCCTGCTGTTATGAGGAAAGACATTTGTGCACCACTTTTAAGTGCATAATTGGGAAAAATGGTCACTCAAAGGTTATTAGTTTTTACAAGGAATAGGATGTTGAGATAAGAAGGGAAAGGGAGGGGAGGTACCAAAAAAACTTTAGCACAGCAATGTTCCAAAAACTTCCTTTTTGTTTAATTATTCAATCATTATCCTCATTATAATAACCATCATCAATCATAATCTTCTTCTTTGAGGTACTAATCACCAGTGTATTTTGCCATTTTGTATGAAGGCATTTGTAAATGAAGTTATAATGCATGGGAATCTAAAACCATGGACAGTGGCAACTTTAGCATTCCAATTTCACACTAAGATCTTGATTTAAGAATATGATTTCAAAGTCACTGCTAAGGAGTAAGTGTGTTTAGGTTTGAGGCGTTGCTGAAGTTAAGTAAATAATGCCTTAAATCTGCAAGCATGCATTTATGTAATTAATTTATATGTAATATGTTGACAAACTCAGTATAGTTAACCAAGTGTTTCAGCAAGCATCTGCAGACCAGAACACAATTTTGACATCACTTGAATATAACAGACTTCTGATCCAGAGATTGCTTTGGCAGAATTGCCAGATACTCTGATTCACTTCTTATACTGGCAAGATTTATTTTCCATATTTTCAGTTAGATGTATTCTGTTAGATATTTTCTGTTAGATACATTATGTTAGCTCCATACTTTTCTGCAGATTTATTAAAGTGAAGCAGACATTCTATAGGTTGATGCTGAAAAGTTAAATAATAATATTTTCAAAGAAAGAGACCTTGTACAAACATTTACTCATATGCATAGCCTTCACAACCAACAATAATTCTGTAGGAGTCAATTGGACTATGAATATGAGACAAATTAAACATGTGCCAAAAGCTACATTCCAACAAACAGCAGTAAATTGAAGTAGGTTACTGCAATGTAATTACATTGCAGTAACTACTTTGCTTTGGCAGCATTCAAATGAACAGATAAGATGAAGTAGCTTTCCAGTGTAAGTATCTGCACCCCCCCCCCCCGCCCAATCCCTCCAGAATGGTGGATGGTGAAGAGGATTCTGCCTGCATTGTCTTTATCCAGGGAGAGACCACCACAGCCAGCGGACGTCTGCCCACATTAAGACAGCACAACAAAAATTCCTCAAGTCAAACTGCATCAAAGTAGGACGTTACAAATTACATTGTAGCTCATTTGGGGCCAGGCTCATTGGTCGAAAGGCATGATATTTGGGATGTGAGAAATCCCATCTTTGACTACTGGATGAGTCTTTGATGCTGAGAGAGGGAAGGGCAGTGTATCTTTGGATAATATGATTGTAGTTTTAAAATATCTAAAAGGTTGTGGGAAAATAATTGTTCTCCACTGCCATAGAAGATAGAACTAAAGGTAATGGAGATAAATTGCAGCAGGGTACATTTTGATTAAATATTTAGGGGAAAGCTTCCTAACTGTAAGAAGAGATGGGCAATGAAATAGGTTGCCATAATGTGGTTGTAAAATCTCCTTGCTGGACAAGTATCCTTCTGTGGTGCTGTATACGTTTTTTTAGGCATTAGCTTATGCCATAGCCATTTCAAAATCAAAACATATACATATATTGTACATAAGAAAAAACAAAATATTACATAAATCGTTAAATCACTGGGTTTAAAGTACAAACATTAAAAACCATTATCCCTCAACTGGAGCAGCTGAAAAAAATTCGTACATGGACAGGCACCTAGAATACAGTCATGTCCTGAGGAGAGTCAAATTCTAAATTTGGCTTTCCATTTCTGAGACCAAGGAGCCATCATAGGACACAAAATCAGGAGTGCAAAGGCCTTGCCCTTCTTGGGGCTTGCGCTGGCAACTCTTGACCCCTGCAGCACTGAAAACCCAATATATAAATGCCTGGCCCTTCTCGGGGCATGAGTGGGCAGTCCTTGACCCCTGAACTGCAATCACATAACATGGAACTCAGACTCCAACTAGAACCCTTCTCCAATATATATCAGGTGAAGTACGCATTCATACAATCACCAATACATAAATCCCTCTATTCCAGGCCTCAGAGCTGTCTGCACAGGATTATCAAGACGCCTGTGGCAGTCCCTGATCACAAAGCCACCTTTTATTATTACCGATCTTAAGGAATTTGGCCACAACTTTAGATGTATTTGGAAGCTTATCATCCAGTAACGAAGATAGACAAGATTCTTTTATTCTTCCTAAAAAAGGTACAGATTAGAGGATATATCCATTGCTTCCCTGTACTCTCGTACAGTTTGCATTCCAGTAAGATATGCATTACTGAGTCAATTTCATTACTATTGCAAATACATATACGCTGCTCCAAGGGCACCCCCTCAAAACGCCCTGTCAATAAAGCTGAAGGTAGGGCATTAAACCTGGCACATGCCAACGCTCTCCTTTCATCCCTATCATTCAGATTCTCCAGATAAGGCATAGGTCTAGGAAATTGATTTGCCTATCATAAGTAGTTCTCTTATCTAATTCCTGCTATATCTGATTGGCGCTCAACATCCAATATCTTTTGTCTTAGCAGGCCTCTAGCTGCCTTATATGCCAAAAGGAGGATAGCCTCCACAGAAAAATCCCAACCTGCAAACCTTCCACTCCACTTTGGTTCTACATAAGTTAATACCCTCTCTGAAGAGGCTAGTTATACCAGAGTAGGGGTGATCTGAAAAGGGCATTTAAGCCAGTAAGAAATAATTCCAATTATCTGTCTGGCAGTCACCGTAGGTACCCCACATTCCGTTCTTAAGATGTTATTAGCCACGCAGCAAGGCACGGTAAGCAACTTCCTAAGGAATTTGTGTCACATTGCGTGCCTCTTTTTTTTACAAAAGGAAAGAGAGCTATGTTTCCTATCAGACAAGATCTAGCTGGATAGGGCCACTCTTTTCCAAGTTGTATAAAATGAGTTTACACATTACTTTGAAACCAGACTAGCAAAGCAGAGTCACATAAAGACAATAATATTTATAAATAAATGGAACAAGAGACTTTAGAATATAAAAAATAAGCATAGTTTACTTAAATTTAAATAGAAAATATCAGTAGCTTACATAGAATGGTATTGATAGTCAATCAAAGTTACATTATCTATAAAACATTTCTCCGTGGGGGTATTGCTGCAATCCAGAATTTTTTTTCTAAAAGGGAAGGTGGGTTTTTTGTACCAGCATGTCAGGTATTGGAAGCTAAACCTAAGGCCCAATTACTTTATGGGGCCTCTATTTGGGCTATTCAGCGACCATTTGATTTGGTAACCTTCCAATCAAGGTTTTTTCGTGCCCTTTTGAGGGTTCCAAATGGAGTCCCAGCAGCGACAATACAGTTGGAAACGGGGCAAATATCCTGGGCTGTTTTTCCATGGCTCCAGGCGATTAAGCCTGTGGATAGTGTGTCAGCATGCGGCCCCGGGGAGTCTGCTTGCTTTTTTGAACACAGACCCATTTGTAAGCGTATTGGGGGGGGAGGGTTGGTTCGTGCTAAAATAGCTTCTGTGGACCTCGAAGCAGAGGCTCTACTTTCTAGGGATTTGAGGTCTGCAAAGGCTTTAGTTCGGGAAAGAATCTGTGACATCAGTAGGCAGGAAGATTATGCAGCAGTCTCAGCATGTCGCTTTTTATACGACTATGTGCCACCCCCTCTGGCACCTGGAGTGTCTGTGAACTATCTGCAGATTAGGGCTTCTTTCAGGAAACTGTGGCTGTTCCTATGTGCTCGGTTTAACGCCCTTCCCACGAGGATGCTGGAGGGGCGCTATGGTGGCATACCGCGGCACCTAAGATTTTGTCCTTTTGATAACCAGGAGGTTGAGGGCACAGGGCATATTCTCTGTTCCTGTCATCTGTCTGATCCCCAGAAGGACCTTTGGCTGGCAAATTTTTTAGGCCACTTACCTGGACGCACTCAGGATGAGCTGACGCATTTTTTTTTGGCGGACATTGCTAAACCAGTGACACAGGCAGTCATGTCTTATCTGGTTTGTGCCTTTAATGCTCGCCAGAAGTTTCTTGCTTTCCAACCCCAATAGGCGATAGGTACTGTCTGCAGCTTTTGTTTGTTCTGATTATTTAAGCCATGGGGTGTCGGGTTGAGTGTTGGGCCTTAAGAGTCAATTTTATAAGATGTTTATGTATTTTAAGTTACACTGAATTTTAAGTTAGTTAACTTCCATATTTTAAGGTTGTTAGGAAGCATATCTTTGGTGGGGGCTGGTCCCTTATAATTTGCCTCCAATCTTTATTTTTCATCAATGATTGCCATATGTTGAAATGCTGACATGCATCATTGTCTTATACATTTATGTTTATGTTGTATGTTATGTTGGTGAACAATGACCAATGGTCATGTTCTGAATAAATTTGAAAATTTGAAAAAACTTTTCTATGTTAAGAAAATAGGTTCTAAAAGCTTAACATATGCTCAATTCATTGGCTCAAAGGTATAAGACATAATACATTACATTCTTTCCCAGTTCTTCCCTTTTTTCTGACATGAGAAAAAGATCCCAACATCAGTTTAGTAACTAATTCTGAAAAAGCAAAGCCAGTGTCTCTCTCTTAAAGCAAACTGGCAGTCCTGAGATGCTGACGCTGATAACATCAATTAGTATGAAAACACACAGGATTCTAATTGGCTCTCTTAATTCTGAGCAAGTAAGGAGACTGAACAAAGAGTCAGATTTCCTTCAAAGTTTGAACAAAACCTCATATTTCCATCAAAATTAATTGTCAGTTTACAGAGAGAACGGACCACAGCACAGTTTTTTAACCAATTAGTTGAAGCAGCTGTGCCTGCTAGGAAAAACTAACACTTAAAACTTCCACTCTGGAGCTGGTCGTGCCTAGCACCGTTTGTCATTTAGACATATAGACTGATAAGGCCCTTGGTCTGGCCTCCAACTTTAGCCATTTTTTTGTTTCCTTGGATACGGTGAAAAGTTCACTGAGAAGTTTTTTAAAAGTTCATTGGAACACACGCTGAGGAGGCCTCAGCCTGAACCAAGCTACAAGGAATTCCTATATAGCCTGATTCTAAAAATCAATGCATTGGATACAAATTAATACAGTAAAACACAAGTTCAATACATTGAAACAGAAAGTTAATATATTGAAACTCAAAATCAATACATTAGAAACACAGATGGCCCAAAAATATATGCTTATAATAGGAAATACATGACATTTGGACTGGACTGGTTCAAAGTCTGAGGTCTTATCTATAGCCCAAGCTGCTGCCCCATATATGAGTTGGGCAATGGTTTTAGCCTCAAATACCCTCAGGGCCGGTGTCACAAGATGTCCCCCTCCAGATGTAAACATTTTTGTTATAGCTGATGCCGACTGATTAGCTTTCTCATTTACTGCTTGAGCTTGCATCCATCGACCAAGACCCGGTCGACTGAAACAAGATTCCGAAATATTTATAAAACTTGACTTGCTTTAGATCTTGATCATCAATTTTCCATTGATAAATTCTTCTGTGTCTTGAAAAAACCACTACCTGAGTTTTGTCATAATTTATGCCCAACTGATTTGAAAGGCAATACTCAGAGAAAGCCTTAAGCAGTCTGCAGAGCCCCACTTGTGTAGTAGAAAGTAGTGCTGTGTCATCTGCATACAGTAGACACGCCACAGGGCGTTCCCCTACTTTCGGCGGGTGGTTAGCAGGCAAGCTGAGAAAAGCTGGAAGATCACTCAGGAATAAATTAAAGAGTATTGGGGCCAAAATACATCCTTGTTGCACACCCCTTTCCATCCTGACCTCATCTAACAATGAACCCTCTAGATCCATTCTCACTCTACGAGAAGAATTTTCATGTAGCATACGAATCAGATTTAACAATCTTGGTTCCATCGATAAAGCAGCCAGCTTATTCCATAGTATTTCGCTTGGAATTAAATCAAAAGCAGACCTAAGATCAACAAATGCAACAAAAAGCCCCCTATTAACAGATGCACATTTGGTAATTAAGTGGGAAATAACCATACAATGGTCTACTCTTGCCCGGCCAGTTCTAAAGCCATTTTGATCCTCTGGGATCACCTTCCCCTCCTCACTGTGGTACTGTAAGTACAGCAAGGAGTTGGATGGGATGGACCTTCCAACTCTATAATTCTATGATTGTTTTGAAAAAGAAGGGCTGTTCGGGACCTGAAACAAAGAGCAAAAAAAATAAAATAAAAACAACCCACCACCTTCAGTGGATTCAGAATTAGGCCTTCAAACTCTTGCATAAATTCATGTTTGTTCACATTTAAAATGTAAACAACTTCAGTTGGTTTCAGAACCCTTTCATGTACTGCAAACAATGAAGTGATTAGTTTTTACTGACTACACTGCTCACAGAAAGCAAATTTCAAAGTCACATGCCTGAATATTCATAGAAATCAAAATTTAAATTATTTGCAAGCATCCACACCTGAAGCACTTTTGCATGCTCATTTATTCTGGAAATAGACAAAAACACTTGGTGATGTATCCGACACATCTGAACAACCCAGCAGTGCAGTTCAAATGTAAAAAAATTTGTGAGTGATCAATAGGGTAGCAATTAACAAACTTAAACTCATCCAATAAGTCACACAGAATAAATATGAGGCAATTCTCTGCTTGCTCACTAAAATTCCCAAAGCAGAAATGATTATATCATTATAAATGATTAGCCTGGATTACATTTTTGAACTAATTCTAAGAATGTACAGTGGACACATCTGTGCATCATTTTAATGGAAGCAGAACCAAAGAAAGAGCATTGGACAATTGATTAAAGAAAAGCGACTGAGTGCATTGGTTAGTAGTGCTGAACTGAGCAATCACAGTGAAAGCTGTTTCAGACAGAAACAGACCATTAGCTGATGCTTGCATGATGAAGGAACTTACTGGTTTTTTTTACTATTTTCGGTAGTTCCTATTTGGTAATTGCCCTTGTATGGTACTTCTGGTAATTCTTCCTAGGCAGAAGCACACCACGTATTTTTTCCTTACCTGCTGCTTATGTTTGTTTTTGTATGATCGCAGGTTCACTATGTAACTCTCATCATTACCCTAATCGGCCCTTGTATTCGTTCCTTGTAAACTGTGTTTTGATTGGTGGATTTCATGGAGTAACCCTTGTTTTCTGCATTCTCATGCCAGAAACTGTCATAAAATGCTGGAAACTGATGAAAACACCAGAAACAAACTGGTGGGAAATATGGAAAATTTCCAAAAGTAAGACCCAAAAATCCAGGAGAAAAAGAGAACTGGCAAGCCTAATTTTGAAGTTAAATTAAAAGGAGTAGGTTAGAGCTAGGTATGGAAGCTATCTATACAGTCCTGGTGAATGTGCATGCTTTATCATGTCCCTGAAGTGCAAAAGAAGGAGAAAGATTGAAAAATTGAGTAAACAAGACTGCAACCCTTTATTTAAACCTTAACTATCAGTCTGAGTTGCGGGTTAAACTGAAGCACCAAATTCCCATCCCATTTGTTGTTTTATGTGTTTTATTGTTTTATGGGGCAGGGTAGCAAGACTGTCAAAATAAAATAAATAAATCAGAACCAGGTCCAGTGATCATGGGCAGGTGGGTATCAAAAGGTTTGCATAAGCAATCGTCATGACCTCCTAAGGGGTTCAGGAGGGAGGGCAGATGGACTACCACAACTAGCGACCAGTGCTGTTCTACTTAGCTGCGGGTGATAACACCAAGCTCCTGGGGTTAAAGTTGACACTGTGAGTTGCACATCTCCTTATCAGCTCTAACTCGCCCCTCACCTCATAAGGAAATGTCTCCCTTCATTTTCCTTTACTTTTCCATGGTCTAACTTACCCCAGCTGTACCTCCACATTACGGCAATATTATAACAAGCTGCTCCAATGTGAACGCAGCCAGCTTTATACAATCTGTATCCACGGGGTGAAGGCATTATAAAGAAGGCAAAAACCAACAAAACAACAACAACAAAACCCCACAGACACCACAGCCAATCAGTCTCAGGGGGCTGGGAAATTCCTTCTTGGCCCCAATCAGGTGATCAGTCATTCTATAGTGCCAGTCCAAGAGGGTGGGTGGGAATTCATGCTTGCCTGGCAGCTCCCAACTACTGCTCCCAACTGCCTCCCCTTCAAAAAAGGTGTGAACACCTTAATTATTCCCTCAGGAGGTGATGGGGGAAAGGCTGCCTTTCCCCACTGGTGCCATCTTTGTAACAGAAGCATAGGGAAAAGACCCATCCCTAACACATGGGCATGCATGGGTATAGAGAATACATCCATATTACCATAAATACCTATGACTATGGGTGATTTCAGACGTTACGGGCGGGCGGTTCACCGCAGTGAACCCCCAGGGGGGGTGAACAGCGCAACCACGCGGGGGGGTTGTGAAACGGCCCAAACAGACGTGCCGGGGAAGGGACCATGGGCCGGAACTGGGCCGAACCATTGCGGGCCGCAGCAGCACAACAGAAGTGCAGCCGAACCCCCGCCGGGCGCAAAACTCCCACAAGGCACCAGGCAGGGGCGGGACACAGACATGGCCGCCGGAGGGCAAAAGAAGCTGAAAGGCACATAAGGGAATGCCCACACAAGGGAAATGGGAAGGGAGGGGGGAAGAGGGAGAACAGCCTGACAGCCAGCACACACAGCGGACCCGCAGCGGGACAAACTGCACGACCACATGCCCGGGCACACACACACACACACACACACACACACACCAGGGAAAGGCCGGGAAGGGGGGAAGGGGCGCCCGGAACACCCCACCCGGAACACCGGCAGGGAGGGGGGGGCACCACCACGGGGCAAGGCACAGACAGCAGCAACCCCCACCCCCACACCACCCCAGTCCAGTCCAGTCCAAGGAGGTGCCCCCACAGGAACAGAGGCAGTCTCGGGGGGGGGGGGCGGACCCCCGGAGCAAGGCACGTTGGGGGCCCCCAAAGCACAGCGAGGCCGGCGGAGGGGCGCCAGGAGGAGGAGGAAGGGGGCCCCACAGTCAAAGGCTGGCACAGGCAGGGCAGCCGGGTCCAGCGGTGCTCCTCCGCAGCACCAGCGACGCTCAGGCAGCACCCACGGAGTCACGGGGATGGAGGGGGCCCAGGACCACGGCCAGGGGCAGCAGCAAGCAGCGAGGCGGGCGGGAGCTCACCGAGGTGGGGTCCGCAGGTCGGGAGCGGCCAGCGGGGACCAGGCCCCCCCCCGGGCCGGGGCGGGAGCCCACACGGGGGCACCACGCGGGGGGGGGCAGGCCAGCGACGCGGGGCTCACGGGCCGCTGCCGGGGGCCCCGCTGGCCCCAGGGCCCGGGTGGCCCGCCCGGTGGACCAGGTGGGGCCAGTGCAGCATGCCCCGGCGGTACCCCTGCAAGGACATGTAGTGGGCGATCAGGTAGTAGGCCTCGAAGGGATCGGGCATGGTGAGGGCCAGCTGCACATCCACACGCGCCCACACCGCCAACAGGGATGACATCTCCACCGCGGAGGGCTCCGGCACACAGCAGGCAGCAGAAGGGGGCCACGGAAGATGCCCCAGCTCCAGAAGCCGCTGGAACGCCGCCCCACGGGTGCGCTGGTACCCACGGGCCCCGTGAACACAGGAGAAGTAGCTCACGGCCAAGGCAGGGCCACCCTCGGCCAGGCACTCCGAGTAGGCGCCCAGACCACACACCACCAGCGCTGACACGGTCTCCGAGGCGCTCCAGGGCACATGGGCGCACAGCACCTCCGGGATGCGCCCCTCGGGGAAACGAGCCAGCCCCAGGGCCTCCGCATGCAGCCGGCAATCACGGGCGCTCACCACATGGCCAAAGTAACGGAGCCCGGAGCTCAGGCTCTCGTAGGCACCTGCACGGCTCCCCGGCCCGGCCAGGAGCAGCTGCACGGCAGGGGTGTGCCACAGGTCGCACAGAGACATGGTCTCGCGGAAGGCCCAGATATGGGGGGCCCCTTGGGGGCCGGACAGCGGGAGCCCCATGGATGGGCAGCCAGCCATGGTCCAGCACAACAGGGAATGGGACACGGAGCCCGGAGGGCACACAGACTGCCCAGGGCCGGGAGAGGCTCGGCCCGGCCCCCGGGACAGGGAACACGGGCCCGCACCGCAACATTGTAGCACAACAGAGCGAGGCGTGGGGTGCGGGCCCGGCACAGCTGCAGAGAACAACAGCGAGCTCTCTGTCTGCCTAATCGCACCTTCAAGGCCATCCCGCTACAAACAGCGAGGGGAGGGGGCCCGGGGTGCTGGGGGCGGGAGCAGCCGGAACGCACCGGCACAGGGCGCGCGCAGGCCCGCGAGGCCGACCCCCGGGCGGAGCCACCAGCACCGGGCCGCCATAAGCGCTCCCAGCCCCCACCGGGGCCCCAGCACCATGGAGCGCGATAGGGCAGGTGGGAACTGGATGTTCCTCGCGCTCGCGGCTGAGTGGCACCGTGACCACACTGAGCAGCTGTGCCTCCTGACCGAGAGGGTGCACCTGGCCGTCCGCCTGCGCTATGTCCTGGCCCTGCGGGCTGGCGTGCGCCTCCGGGGCCAGCAGGCCCGCAGGAGAGTCCGTGCCCGGCTCAGGGCTCGGCGCCGGGCCTGGGGGGCGTGGCTGGCCGCCTGCCGGAGCCTCACCCGGCCCGCTGCGCTCCGAGGGGCCGCGAGGCGGTTCCGCTGGGCAACGCAGACCCTCCGCCGGGCAGCGCTGCTGGCTATGCCCATAGCGCGGAGCCTATGGGTCACGGAGCGGCCCCAGGCCTGGTGGGAGCGGGCCCAGGCCCACTGGGGGGAGGCCGAGTGGGGGTCCCACTTCCGGATGGGCAAGGCCACCCTGCTGCGCCTAGCGGAGCTCCTCACGCCCTGGCTGGAGCGGCAGCACACCTCCATGCGGGAGCCCATCCCCATGGTCCAGCGGGTGGCCATAGGGGTCTGGGCCCTCGCAACGCCCGACTCCTGCCGCTCCGTGTCCCAGCACTTCGGGGTGGGGCTCAGCACGGTCGCCTGCATCGTGCGGGATGTGTGCGAGGCTGTGGAGGGCGTGCTCCTCGACAGGACCATCCAGCTCCTGGACCAGGGCGCTGTGATGGCTGGCTTCGCGGCCGGGGGCTTCCCGAACTGCATCGGAGCCGTGGACGGCACACACATCGAGATCCTGCGCCCGGCCGCGGGGGAGGCCCTGGAGTATGTGAACCGGCACGGATACTACTCCCTGCACCTGCAGGGGGTGGTGGACCACCGGGCCCGCTTCATAGACATCTACACGGGCAACTCCGGCCGGAGTCACGACGCCAGGATCATGACCATCTCCCCCTTCTATGCCCGCATGTACCGGGGGGACTTCGCGGACATGGGCATGAGGTGGATCGAGGGTGTTCCCATGCCCCCCTGCATCCTGGGGGACCCCGCCTACCCCCTGACCCGCTGGCTGATGAAGGTCTACCCTGTCCCGAGCACCCCTGCGGAGCAGGTATACAATACCCGCCTGTGTGCGAGCCGGACCGTGGTGGAGCGTGCCTTCGGGGCCCTGAAGCAGCGCTGGAGGAGTATAGCTGGCCGCCTGGACTTCACCGTCCCCACCTCCGCCCTGGTGATCGGTGCCTGCTGCGTTCTGCACAATGTGTGCGAGACCGAGGGGGCGGCCCTGGAGTACCCCGAGCCCCACCGGCCCCCCGGTCCTGTTCCCCTGTACGTGAACGCAGGGAACCCCCGGGAGTACCGGTATGCCAAAAGGATCCGGAACGCCCTTGCAACCCACATCGCCCGGGGGGGCCCGCTGTGAGGGCCTTCCCGCCCCTGGGGGCCCCACCCCCCGTTCCGTGCCCATGCCCCTGTACACGCGGTCCCACAGCCCTGTCCCCCCCACAAACGGGCCGGGGACAACTGTCTCTTTACAACACTTTATTGCCCACACAGTTCACACAATCACCCTGTGCCCCCTCCCCACCCCCGTGCCCGTGACCCCGTCCACCACCCGCCCTCATGTGGCCCTCCCCCTCCCCCCCCTTCCCACCATCCCCCCGCGTTTCCTGGGCCGACCCCTCGTGCGGCCGCTTGGGCCCACCGAGCTCTGGGAGCTCCCCTCCCCCCCACTGTCCGTGTCCCCTGCCGTGTCCTGGGCCGGTCCCGGCCCCGGCAGGGGGCCGGGCGGCGGATGGGCAGCTGTGCCCGGTGCCCCGGTCGCGCCCCGGGGGGGCTGGACCCTCCGGAGGCCCGGGGGCACTGGGAGGCGCATGCGAGGGCCCTGGGGCCGGGGGGGCGCCAGGGGCGGCAGGGCTGGGCCCGGGGGCGCCGAGGGGCCCGGCATGGGGACCTGGGCGGGCAGGGCGCCCGGAGGTGCGCCGGCCATCACGTAGGCACACATGGTGCCCGCATGCAGGAGCAGGGAGGTCCCAATGTCGTGGGACCTGTCCATCTTTGCACTGTGCTCCCGCACCATGCCCTGTATGTCCTGCCGGAGGCCCCTGAGCAGCCCCTGCTGCCGCTGGTGCTCCCGGCGCTCCCGCCTCCGCTCCAGGCGCACCTCCGCCTCCAGCCGGCGGTCTGTCTCCAGGGCCTTCTCCATGGACCGCTCTATGGCCGCCTCCATGCGGTCCACGGAGGCGATCATGCGCTCCCCCTGTTCCTCCGCCCTGCGGACGATGTCCTCCGCTTGCTCCTCCCTGCGCCTGCGGACCCGCGCCCGGTACTCCCGCATCCGCTGGGCTGGGGCCGCGGCCGGCGGAGGCGCCGCGCGCGGGGGCTGCCCTGTGGAAATGGGCGGGTGGGTCAGTGCAGGGCCCTGTCCCCTAGCGGGGTCGGGTCCCGGGGCCCCCTGCCCCCCCTCCCCCACTGAGGCCGGAGGCCCCCCTGGGCTGGCGCCCGGGGGGCCCTCCCGCCATCCCAGCCCTCCCGCCTTACCTGGGTCCGGCACCTGCTCTCCTGTGCCCTCCGCGGGGGCCTGCACCGTCTCGCTGGCCCGGTCCTGGGGCTCCCCATGTCCTGCGGGCGGGAGAGGGGGGAGCGGGTGAAGGGGGCTGGTTGTGGCCCCTGCAGCAGGGCCCCCACCCCCGCCCCTGCCACCGGCCCCCTGGTCTTGCCCCCCCCTGCCCTGGGGGCCCGCTTACCCTCTATGTCCGTCTCCGAGCCTTCGGAGCCCGGCGCCTCACCCTGGGAGTGCTCCCCCTGGGACCACTGGCTGAGGGTGGTGAAGGTGCCGACCTCCGACTCCGCCTGGCCGGCCCGGCGTTGGGATGTCTCCGGGCTGCTGCTGGGGGGGGGCCTTGGGGCTTCTGCGGGTCCCGGGTGGTCCTCCTGGGGGTGGGGGTCCCCTGAGCTCGTGTCTACCGGGCGGGCGGCGAGGGGAGGGGGTACCTCGGCCCGCTCCCTGCCCTGGACCACAGCGCTGCCCACGAGGCGTGGGGCAACTATGGAGCCCTTCATGTGCAGGATGCGGTCCAGGGCATCGTAGTAGGGGGCGGTGCGGGCCCCGTGCCCGGAGCGGCTGTTGTTGTCCTTGAGGGCCTTGTACCCCCTCTTGAGCTCCTTGGCCTTGGAGCGACACTGGTTGACTGTGCGCTCGTGCCCCGCCGCCTCCATGTCGCGCACGATGTCCCGGTAGACGTGCTCGTTCCGCTGGTTGATTGCGAGCTCCAGCTGGTACTCGAGGGTCCCCCATATCCGGATGAAGTCCCGGGTCTCCTGGAGGCCCCACTGGCCCCCTCTGTGGTAGGCCTTCCTCCGGCTGGGCCCCTGCTCTTCCTCCTCCTGGTCCAGCTCTTGCTGCACCTGCACCTGCTCCTCCTCCACCTCCTCCTGGGGGTGCGCCTCCGGGCGCGCGGGGCCGGCCTCGTCCTGGGGCTCGTCCGCCCGGGCCGACTTTCGTGTCTGGGGGGGGAAAGGGGGTGAGTGGTTGCTGGGTGGGGGTGTGGCCCCTCTCGGGGGCCCCCTGCCCCCCTGCCTTCCGCCCGGGGTCCCCCCGGCCCCCCCCACAGGGGGTTCACCCGTGCCCCCTGTTCCCCTCCAGTTGGGTGCCCTTACCCTTTTCCTGGGTGCCTCCTGTGGGCCCGTTCCGGCCGCTGTCCCCGGGGCGGCGCGACCCGGCTTCAGCTGTGGGTGTTGTTCCCGGGGCGCCTCCCTGGTCGGGTGCTCCCGTGTGCGCCCTTCCTGCGCCTGTGCCTCCTCCGCCTGCATCGCTGGGCCTGGCTGCACCTCCTCCGCCTCCTGTCCCGCCGCTGTCGCTGTCTGTGCCTCCGCTCTCTTCCGCTTCCCTCCTCGCTCCATCCCGCCACGCTTGCTTGCTGCTGCTCTCGCTTTAAATCTCCCTCCGGTGTTTGTGTTGATGCTGGTTGCCTGGCAGCGACGCTGCGTGCCTCGTCCCCGGCTGGGGCTCTTTTTTTTTGGTTCCGCTGGGGGATTGGCGTCCAGACGTTACTTTTGCTTGGTTCCCTGTGGGGGTTCGTTTGACCACGCTTCCCGGGACCTTCCCCCGGCTAGCCCGGGAAGCGTGGTTGAACCTGACCCCATGTGGGTATTGAGCGTGGTGAACATCTGGCGCGCACCGTTCAGACGTTCAGGGCCCTTTGGCCCCACGGGGGGGTTGAGCGTGGTTCACTGTGGTTGAGCGTGATCTCGTAACGTCTGAAGACACCCTATGAGTCATCAGCATTGAAGGTACTTCCTTTGTGTAAAGGTCCATGGTAGAATGGCACAGTGGGTGTTTTTAAATGAGCAAGGCAATGGGTGTGTGTCTGTGGTTGTTGAGTGGCATTGCCATGGAGTACCCACTCAGTTAGAGTACATTGGGAGGAATTCAAATGGGTGGCTCCCAGCATAGCTATGCTGCCACAGAGGCAAGCTGTCACACACTCCCTCTGCCATGGAGGAGGGGGAAGCCCACTGGGCTGTGCTTTGCAATTGACATGTCCCCGGCATGGCTTTTGAGGAACTCGGGCTCCCCATCATTCCTGACCAGTTCTTGTGACTTGCAACAGTTGTTTCCCCCACCCACAGTCCCTAAGAGCGGTGGACCAGCCTTCTCTCATGGCTGGCTGCCTCAGTTCATACAGGCAGGGGCTCCATGACTGCCTGTTACCATGGAGCTATTTGGCTTGCCCTGCATGGAGCACTCTGGATTTCCAGGCAGTGCTCTGTGCACGGCTATGAGAGGGTGGGTACTCTGTGGCTCATGGGAACACACATCTCCCTTATCCACCTTCAGATGGGCGGTGGGATCAGTGGCTCCTGGATGGCCATGCAAGGTAGCATCTTGTCTAAAAACACCCGTAATCTCAACTGGGTTTTTTTCCCTAGAAGGCGAAGCCTACTATAAATACTCATGGATTGTTTTGAAAGAGGAGAAGTTGCTAGAGTAGTTCTAGAGGAGAAGGTAATTTCAGGTTGTGTTCGTGTCAGTGACCGGCTCATCAACTAATAGATGCCAAAATTGGCTTCATTGCCAGCTATCAGATCTGAGTCCAGGTATGCAAAGATAGAGATGTTAGAGTTCTTAGCCATTCAGGACCTGGTCATGTTTTTCTGGTAGTTAGTAACACCAAATATATTTCTGTGCAAGGCATGTATGTGTAGCATTTTGAAGCGCATTTTTGTGAGGGTTATAAATATTGATTAAATTGAATCTCTCCATTGTGACCTTATTCATATTAAAGTGGCTCCTTAACTTTTTTATTTTATTTTATTTTATATTGGAACCCAGGAATGAGTGTATATATTTATTGGAGCAAAATGCCCTTTATTGATATATAAACATAAAACTTTAAAACATAAAACTTTAAAACACACTACAGTGCTTTAATCAAGAACAAAATTCTTACTTACAAAAACAGAGAAGATTACAACCAAAGCATTAGCACATAATCATAATCATTTATTCAAACAGATCACAAAGATGACAAACTTTATCTATAACCGGTCATATTGGATAGAAGAAAGATGGTACGTAGGCTTGTCCAGGAAAACCTATAAGTGATTGGGAGCACCACAGAGCCCCAGAAAATGCCCCAGAGATGCACCGCTGCCACAACCCAGAGTTATAGATCTGATCACCATGGCACTGCCATTATCCCTGAGCATGCAGCAGTAGCAGCAGCAAACAGTAAGAAAACAATTCTTAAGCATGTGTGCAACTGCTGAATCCAGGGAAGTGCCTCACAGCCTTTGCGCATGTACAACAGTGTTTCCTCACTGCTTGATGCTGTGCATGTGTGAGGGGGCGATGGTGGCACTGCGGCGGGTTAGATAACTTTGATTTGGGGGCTCCAGGGGCTCTGCTGGCCAGGGGAGGGGGAACTGAATGACTTAGGCACAGAGCATGTGCAAGAGGGAAGGCAACACCAATTTCACCCAGATTTTACCCCTCTCACGCATGCTTGATTGTGTCTAAGGGGTAGAGGAGAGGCTGCGGAGCTTGCACATGGATTCCAATGTAGGAATCCAATTAATTAGACCATTTTTGGGGTGATATCAGAGCCTTTCAGGGTGAGAAAAAGAACAAGGAGACAGCAGTGGGGAACGGGGGGGGCAGTCCACATATTTAAAAGCATTGCAGCATGTTCTCCCAATCTGGTTAAATGATTTCATCAGATCAGGTAAGATGAAGAGCTAATCTTTATTGCTTCCCACCCCCTAGGGGAGGTGGTACCTATTCCTACATTACTTCTCTTTTGGCGTCCCTTCATAGCGGGGGGGGGGAGGGGTTCTATTCCTGCTTGGATTTTCTTGGCTTGGCCCCTTTTAAATCTGATTAAAAATTGTTTGGGGAAGCAATTCTGCTTCGTTTTTTAACCCTGAGAGTGGGGGAAGGCCTTTCTGCTTTGTGTGTATGTGACTTTCCCCCTTTAAAGCTGATTAAAAATTATTTGAGGAAGAAATCTTGGTTTGGTTTTTAATCCTAGCTGGTTTGGGGTTAGTTTTTTGTTTTTTTTAAATTCCAGTTGGTTTGAGATAGTTTGGGGTGAAAAATCCTGGTTTGGTTTTTAATCCAACTTTAATTGTTTGGGGGAGAAATCCTGGTTTGTTTTTTAATTTGGTTTTTAAACAGACTTGTAGCCTTGAACTGCCATTCCCTCCCCCTCTCCTCCCCCTCCCCCCGCCCCCGATTTACAGGAACAAATGCTGGTTTTTCTTTTTTTGATTTCATGATTTTGTCACACAGAACTTTGTATTTTGCTAACTATTGCATGCCACCAGCATTGGGCAGTTTTTCATTTTGCATACATTGTGGTTTTTTCCTTCATTGTGCGTTCTATTCCATTGATCATTAAGCATGAAATTTTCATGTAAGCAAAAATTATGTAAGCATGCAGCATGCTCAGAACAGGCTGCCCTTTTCAAAAATGATGCCCACAGCATGCTGATGCTTTCGGCACCATTTTTGCAAATGGGCTGAGCAGCATGCCCAGAAGGCCCAATCTGGCCCTTCTGAGCATGCTCAGTATTATAAAAGTTTTATTTTATTTTAAACCTTTCCCTTCCTGACAGGGGGTCCAGGCCGACACCAGGAGTGGCCAGGGGATACATCTTTGCCCCCTAATCACCTCTGGCACCCTGCCTAACCCTCCCCCAACCCTCAGCAAGATTTGCGAGATCTCGATGGACAGCGCAAGATCATGCAAGCTCTCGCCCCCCCCCCTTCACCACCACCCTCGACTCTTGTGAGAATTTTATCAAAGGTGAATCCTCAGCTCGTTTCAGCCTTACTCACACCCCAGTGCGGAATGACCTGTTCTCCCCAGAACAACTGAAAGCGCACATGAAAAACATACATAAAATTCAGCCCCCTCCCTGGCTCCCCTACCCCAAACCTTGTCCTTATATGCACATCACCCATCTCATAGCCTTCTCCTCTCATATATAATTCCCCCATCACCTGGGTACCCCCTTCCCATACAAACACTGCTCCCCACCCCTGGCTGTCCCCTAGCCTTGTATGTGGATAGGTATATGCCTGTCTCTTATACACATCTAGATGTGTATAAGAGACAGATATATGCTCCCCCCCCCGCTGCCTGCTTTCCAGCTTCATCCATGCATACAAACCACCCATTTCTCAGCCTTGTCCCCCATAAACACTCCCCCAACACCTGACTGCCCCTTCATGATACAGATACTTCCCCCACTATCCAGCTGTCCCCAGTCTTGTCTTCCTGTACATATTCTGCATCTATCAACCTTGTTACTCCCATATACAGCCCCCCGCCCGCCTGGGGATCAGCTGTCCTATTCTCCCCAACTCAAATGAAAGCATATATGGAAAGGAGGGTGTCAGGGGGTGGAAGCTGCCTCCCTCATCCCCTGCTGTCCCCAGCTTCAATGTTGCCACTAACCTGCAGAGAAAGAGGATTGGGGCTGAAAGATCAAGGCAAAGTGTGGGTGCATTGAGCCTAAGCTGGAATCAAGCACAATATGTGAGACTGTACAATGTTTTTACATTGGGACACAAGTTAAGGCAGGAGCCTATAATTACAATTTCCATGCTTTTTGGAGTTAATTTGTAAGAGTGTTAACGTTGCTCTTAAACCAAAGGTTTTTTCATCCTATAAAATTAATAGATTCTGACTAGACACTGTCAATAATGAGCTATTGTTAACATTCATAATTAAAAATATTAATTAGTGAATTTACTCCTAATTAATAATTTAAATAAGTAAAAAATAAACATTTTGCACAGCTGGGTCAACAAGGGGTGAAAACAAACATGATGATGGTGAGGAGGCTCTCTGGCCTCCCTGGGATGAACCACTGCAGTCACCACTCCTCAGTTGGCAGGGAGGGCTGTTCACATGGACAGACTTCCCCCTGTAACCCGGGCATGGGGGATGTTGACACAGGTCCCTTCACAACCCAGGTTGGTCCAAGGAGCTTTTCACATAGGACAGGATTCCGAGGTCAATGATGATTAGCAGGATAGGGCCCCAGGAAGAGCTCTCCCCAAACGGTTAATTGGGGGTACTACTGGGCCCCCCATCAACTGTTTGGTGCACTCACCTGGCCTACCAAACAGCTGATGGGAGTGCTTTTTGGTGTGCGCACATTCAACCCACCCAACAATTGATGGGGATGCTCCTGGGAGCCCCCCATCAGCTGTTCAGTGTGAGCACCCAGCCTACCAAACAGCTGATCAGGGTGCAATGCGAGTGTGGGCACAAAACAGCTGATTGGGGGCCCAGGAGTACCCCATCTGCTGTTTGGCAGGCCTGGTGTACACACACCAAACAGCAGGGGGAGCCCACAGGAGTGCCCCCCAGCTGTTCAGCAAGGCCAGGCGAGCATACTGTTCCAGGACTCCGATCAGCTGTTCAGTGAGTCCAGGTGAGCATGGGGGCCTGATCCACTGACCTTGCCTCAGGGTGGGGCTTGGGCACAAAACAGACAGGAGCGAGACTGTTAGTTTACTGTAGCCTGGGTGGCCGGGGCTTGGCCTGTGGTGTGTCTCCGACCACCACTGCCTGATCCTATAGCGGCTGGCAGCCCACCTTGGGACAGGTGAAGGTGAACATCTGGCAGGGATAGAACAAACGTTCATGGTGAGTCCCAGGCTAGGGTGGGTTAACATGGGCTGTTATGTCTGTGTTTATCCAAGATCAAACTGAGTCAAGAAAATAACCAACAAAGTTTAGTAGTATACACTTTAGAGGTGAATAAAGCTGAGACAAGAGCAAGTGTTCCTGTTCCAAGTGGAAATACTCCTTTTGGGAGTGCTTGCAAGTGTCAGTCAGTACTTTGTCAGTTTCCGGGGATTTTGCTTTCCCACCATTTTTGGTGGGTCGTTTCCCTCACTTTCTAAGAAATTTTTGTCATGGTCTAGGAATTTTACAATAGTTTGACAGCAGTTGTACAGCACTTTTATGGTAATTTCCAGCACTTCCCTGGTGCTTGGCCTTGGCCCTGGTTTTCAGTTCCACAGTCCCTGGGGGTGCATGGGGGCATACATGGTACCAGCCTGTAGCAGCCCTATTCAACTTGCAAAAAATAACAGGAAATGGCTAAAGCAATGAGAAAGCTGGTAAGTTTCCATGTTGTGCAAATCCTGGAGCATTCCCTGCTTCCAGTGGAAGCAGCAATCATGGAGATTTCATTTTTCAGGTCTAGAGGTGAAGTGGGATGTCCTGAATAAGGTGGTTTCTCCTTATGTTTCAGCTTATTTCAGGGATATGCAGTACATTCTTGTTTGTTTAATTGCTAATATGAATGAAGCCCCATTAGTTTTAGGAATGAAAATACAAAAAAATGGATGAATAAGCAAACAATTATAATTTGCATTCATATGTTTTCTTTAAAAAAAATAATCCTGTGCACATGCAAAATGGCCGTGGGGCCATTCTGCACATGTGCAATGATCCCCACCCCCACCCCCCGGTTGGTTTCCCCCCCTCAAATAAATGGGGATGGGGAAAAAAATCAGTAGGGGTGCTATGACAGCCTGCCAAAACGAATGCTTTTTTGTAAACAAAAATGAAAACTAAAACTAAAACTTTAGGGGTGCCTTCTGCACACCCCTACTTAATTTATCTGCTAACTAGCTGGGTTTGAGATCTCCTAAATCACATCAAATATACTTTACTGAGTGGCCATTAGGTGTCTCTAAAGATATGTAGAAGTGTGCTATTATAGTTCAGTTTCTTTATGTAATTAATTAATTAATTAATTTTGATTTATATCCCGCTTTTACCCATGGCACCGCCGCCGTGGGTGTCCTTCTGCTCAAAGTCTCTGAAACAGATGCAGAGGTGCCATCCACCAACAAGAATAGTGCCACTGTCAGATTACAGCTATCCCCAGATGCAGAGGCACCATTCACCAGACAGAATGGTGCCAGCAGGTTACAGTTAGCAACAGATTCAGAAGCACCGTCCACCAGCAAGAACGGTGCTGCCTGTGTCATGTGCTATGGCCTTGGCCAATCAGGAACCATAGCTGGATTAAAGGGGGAGGAGCAGAAAGCTTTTAGAACTTCCTCTTCCCTCATATAAGGGGAAGGAAGCCCGCCCATCCTTGCCTTGCCGACTGTGTGGATCTCTTATTCTGGCTCACCTCTTCTCCTGCATGTTTTTCCAACTCCTGAGTTCCTGCTTCGGCCTCTGCTCTGCTCATGAGTTCCTGCTTCAGGCTTTTCCCACATCTTGATCCAGCTCTTGATTTCCTGCTCACTTTGTTCCACGTCTAGATCCAGCTCCTGAGTTCCCGCTTGGCCTCATTCCAGTTCTTGGATTCCTGCGCTGCGCATGTGATTATTCCATCCACTGCAGCCTTTTGCCAACAAGATTTATTTTTTTATTTATTTATTTTCATAATTTATACCCTGCCTCTCCTTCCTAGGCAGCTCGAGGTGGCTTACAAAAGTTAAAGTATTTTAAAATATACACCAGATACATTAAAGGGAGGCATAAAAATAAAAATAAGAGAGTAGAAACTCCATCCTCCCCTCCCACCCTCACCCACCCTTCACCCACCTCCCTTACCAAAGACCTGGCGGAACAGCCAGGTCTTGCACTGTCATTGAAATGAGGCAAGGTCTGGGGCCATCTGGGCCTCCACCGGAAGGGAGTTCCATAGCCTAGGTGCTGCCACTGAGAACACCCTCTCCATGGTAGCCCCCCTCACCACCTGGGGGACATTAAGAAGGGCACTCTAAGCGGACTGCAAGGGTTGAGCCACAGAGAGTGAGGTGGTCTCGCAGATAGGAGGGGCCCAGACCATATAGAGCTTTATAAGTAAGCACCAACACTTTGAATCAGGCCTGGAAGACTATTGGCAGCCAGTGCAGAGTGCAGAGCACTGGTGTAATGTGCTCACAGCAACCCGTCCCGGTAAGGAGACAGGCTGCTGCATTCTGCACCAGCTGCAATCTCTGGACCGACACCAAAGGTAGTCCCACTTAGAGCGTGTTACAATAGTCTAGTCTTGAGGTGATGAAGGCATGTATGATGGCGGCCAGATCGGAGTCAAATTCAAATTCAAATTCTTTATTTGTTTGCGTAGCCGTAGGCCATTGTGTAGAAACCACATTAAGAAATATATATATAAAAATACCATGAAAATAAAAATGTAAATATGTAAAAGAGTACAATATATACAAAAACAAATAACAAACTATATATAACACTAAACACCTATTGGCTTAAATTAAAATCCTTGCCATCATACACACATACACACAAGGTTCACTTATAACTTTCGTATGGCAAGTTGCTCCAGGTCAGAGTCCAAGACATACAGTCGAAGCTGTTGCACCAGATTTAACTGGTGAAAAGTACTCCTCATCACAGCCTCAATCTGGAGATCCAGGTGAAGCTGCGGATCAAGGAGTACCTCCAGACTCTGAACCTGAGAGACCAGCGGGAAATGAACCCCATCAGTGATTGGGGATGTCACACCCACCGCCCTCCTCACTAACATCACCTCTGTCTTGTCAGGATTTAGTTTCAGACGACTCGTCTTCACCCCCTCACCACCTGGAAAAGCTCTGCTGGACGAGACTTCGCAGATGCTATCAGTTTCAAATGGTGTTATCTGCCGATGTGGAGTACTTGTTGGGGTCTGTTCGTGCCACTACTTATGAACAAGATCCATGCCCGTCCTGGTTGGTGAAAGCCAGCCAGGAGATGTTGTGGCCATTGCTGACTGGGGTGGTTGTTGCCTCCGTTCAGGAGGGCAGGGTGCCTGATTGCCTGAAAGAGGCTGTGGTTAGGCCCCTGCTCAAGAAACCTTCCCTTGATGCTGATGCTCCTGCCAGTTATCAGCCAGTCTCTAACCTCCCCTTTTTAGGGGAGGTTATTGAATGGGCTGTTGCACGGCAGCTCCAGGAGCATCTGGACCGCACCAGTTTCCTTGACCCCTCTCAGTCTGGTTTTCAGCCTGGGTATGGTACAGAGACTGCACTGGTGGCCTTGGTTGATGATCTCCATCTGGCATTGGACCAGGGTCATTAGACCTTACTGGTCCTGCTAGACCTTTCGGATGCATTTGACACAGTCGATCATGAGGTGTTGGTGACTTGCCTGCAGGACCGTGCCGGGATTGATGGAATAGTCTTAGACTGGTTTTGTTCGTTCCTCACCAGGAGACCTCACGGGGTGGTCTTGGGATAGTGTACGCATTCTCCCCGGGACCTCACGTGTGGAGTCCTGCAGGGTGCTATTCTGTTCCCCCTCTTGTTTAACATCTATATGCAGCTGTTAGGGGAGATCGTGAGAGGGTTTCAGGGCATGCAGTGTCATCAGTATGCTGATGACACTCAGCTCTGCCTATCTTTTTCCACCGACCCAGGCCATGCAGTCTCCTTATTTTCCTAGTGCCTGTCAGCTGTGGGGGCTTGAATGAGGTTGAGACATCTGCAGCTGAATCCTGACAAGACAGAGGTGATGTTGGTGGGCGAGGGCTTGGTGAGCCTGGGGGTGGTTGACTCTCCTCTTGTTGAGGGGGTTTGCCCTCCCATGGTCTCTCAAGTGCGGAGTCTGCGTGTGCTCCTCGATTCATGGCTCAGCTTGGAATCTCAGTTTGTGGCTGTGGCAGGGAGTGCATTTCGGCAGTTACATCTTGTCCAGCAGCTTCAGACGTGTCTCTCAGACTCTGACCTCGCCACTGTCATCCACGCCTTCATCACCTCAAGGCTCTATTACTGCAATGTGCTCTACGTGGGGCTGCCTGAGAAGTTGGTCCAGAAGCTGCAGCTGGTGCAGAATGCTGCAGCCCATCTCCTTACGGGGGCGGGTCGCAGGGAGCACATGACACCTGTGCTCTGGCTGCCTATAAAGCACCGAGCCAGGTTCAAGGTGCTGGTTTTAAACTTTAAAGCCCTTCACGGCCTGGGCTTTACTTATCCGTGGGACCGCTTCACTCCTCACGTGCCCGTGTGACTCCTGAGATCATCCATGAGGCCTTTTTGGAGGTTCCCTGGGCAAGGTTGGGGGCCACCGATGTTAGATCTTTTTCGGTGGCTGCCCCTGTACTGTGGAATTCACTCCCAGAGGAGGCTCAGTTGGCCCCCACTCTCCTGTCATTTCGATGTTTATGTAAGATCTGGCTGTTCCGCCAGGCCTTCAGCGAGGGGTAGGGTGGGTGGGGTTGGAAAGGAGGGAGGTTTTTTTCTCCCCTGCATATAGGAATTTTTAACTTTTAAAATTGTTTTATTGTTGTTCGCTGCTTGGGACTGCCCTGTGGGCAGGAGGGGCGGGATAAAAATCTTTTATAAATAAAATAAATAAAATATCAGGGTAGCAAAAAACTCATTTTTCACTGCCCAGCCATGGCATAGGCCCGTAAACTGGCTCTATGCTGCAATCAATCAGCTTCAGCACGGGATTGGCGCCACTGTCGCTCCAACTGCTCCAAGGATTCTACCACCACTGGTCCCGGTGCACCACCCATTCCCTCAGTTTGTCTCCTGGAATTTGACTAGAGCTGAGGCGAGAACAACTGTTCCCATATGTACCATCAAGAAACACCTACTTTTGGGGAGTGTGTCAGTATTTCCTCACTATTAATTGAATCTGTGCTTCCTCTGATGTTTAGATTAGCGCCTGTGATTGTCTGCCATGTTTTGAGTAATTTTTTTTATATTTGTTATTTTTTGGTATTTTCTGACAGTTAGTTTCCAGTATTTTCATCAGTTTTCAACATTTTAGGACAACGTCTGGCATCAGAATGCAGAAAATAAGAGCTAGCTTTTGAAATACACCAATCAACACACAGTTTACAAGGAGCCAAAACAAGAATCAGTGAAGTAAATTATGAAAGTTATGTAGTGAACTTGCAACCGTAGGTTCCTGAAACACTTGGGGGCAACACTGAAGCTGGGGGCAGCAAACTCCTCCCCACCCCAATGGAGGGCTCAGTCCTCATTCATCCTCATTCATCCATCCAAGAGTCTTTTGATCACAGGCAGAGAGATTAGCAGTTGATGATATGATTCCCCTCAGTGGGACGACTCACCAGGCTTGCATTGCCTAAGGGATAATGAGCTGTCCGGTCCACTCTGCAGGCAGAGAGGAGGCAAGTTTCTCTCTGCCACTCAGGAACTTGATGTGTCATTCATTATTCCTTGAACAAGGCAAGACAAGTGAGTCTTTCCTCTGGAGGAAAATCTTATCACAAACTGCTAATCTCTATGCATCCCTCTATCAAATGGTTCTGTACCCCTAGACACTTATGGTTTAAGCATATTCATCATAATAGGGTTTCAGTTATAACACAGTATGAGACATGGCTTCCAAATACAGTTATAACAAATTTTGTACTGTAATTTTGTAAAGTTCTTTGACAATGTTTTTGGGTGGAAAGCAAATGGATGTTTTTAGTTCAATCAGACATGACTTCAAAAATCACATAGATGCTAGTTTGTGCAGCAGTTTATTGCAAATGACATGGAAGAAAAAAGGAAACACATCTCAGACGGTGCTAATATATCCACATTGTTATTTGTAGGCCACAAAAAAGCAAAGTTTAAATAGCCTATCGGATTTTTCATTCACACTTAGATGGATCTCTTTGGCACCATAGATTAATGTATCGCGCTTCACCCACTTCCACCCATCACCCACGCGTGGAGCAACGGGCCCCAATGCCTGATGCTTCATGGGTGGAGATGGGGGGGTGCCTGTGGGAATGGCCGCACACCCACCTCCACCCTCTGCCGGCACACACCCATCCCCACACCCACCGCAGCCCGTGTGAAAAGGGCCAATATGAATTCAAAATTGGCTATCAATTGCATAGGCAGGATAGCACCTGCTAAAATCTCAAGCTAAAGACATTTACCAACCACTTAAGCTGTAAAGGCAGGCACTTTCTATACAGCAAAAGAGAAAAGATTAGTATGTAGTGTTCAAAGCCAAAACCTTAGAGAGAATGGTATTCTATGCAGCACACATTTAAACAACTTAACTTTGTCCTCAGCCATGGATATTGATTCAGTCTTTGAATGGACAAAGAATGTGCACAGAGAACATCTGACTCTTGGAGTCAAAGGGCTACACCTAAGCTCAGAGAGGAACTAAAGCTGCCAAGGCTTTAGCTCCCAGGTATACACAGGTCAAAGGGAATGAGGCTGTCAAAAGTGACTCAAGTCGAGTTGAAAGCCTGGGATGAGATTCCCCCCCTCTCCTCCCACATTGTTACCATTACTGCTTGAAACTTAAGAGACCTAACAATATTTGACTCTGTACTTGTAGAGGTGAGTGGCAAGACTGTGTGGTAATGCAGATTAATGCTAGGGCAGTGGGGTCTACAGTTGAAGAAAGGCTAATAGATGAAACATGCCCCTGAGTTACAGTTACAGACTACAAAATTCAGGATTCTCAAACTTTAGAAATATTGGAGGCAAGTGTGCCATAAAACACAGGACCAAGTTGACAGTAAAGTGGGGAGTTTCTCTACTGTGATAAACCTTAACTGGAACCCAAAGCACAATACCTCCTCCTCCCATGGCTGGTGTAATCATAAAAGCAGCCCAGGCAGCCACCTAGAGCAGCAAGTTGAAGGGAGGGCTAGATTAGGGTACTGGGAGAGGTGTGCTGGAGCCAGGACTATCAGCCCCCCAGTGCCCTGATGGACAGGTCGGGGTGAGGGTGAGGATCCTTCCAGCCTCCTCTCCCCTCACTGACCTCCCACTAGAGAGTGTGAACCTCCTGGGCCACAGAGCCTACCAGGGCACAGGTGCAGCATCTGAGTAGGGTGGGCAGCAAAGTTTTGCTTGCTGCCTGTCGCAGCAATAATTCTTGCACCACTGCTGCCCCCTCCCCACAGGCAGCGGGATGGCCCTTTGTTCCTGTGCTCATTTTGTTTGACTCACACTCTCTCGGGTTTACATTTTACTGTTCTCCTGAATTCCAGCTGGAATGACAAGAAGAAATTCCATAAGAGGAAATAATATTTATTATTTATTTATTTATTTCGGGGATTTATACCCCGCCTCTCCTGCAAAGCAACCCGGGGCGGCTTACAACAATAAAAATACAATAAAAATACAATAAAAACAGTTTAAAACATCCAATATAATAAAACAGGGCTAAAAACAAATAAGATAATAAATAGTAGGTAGGTGGGGAAGCTAAAAAACCCTCACCCTCTCCTCCCACCCTCCCCAAAGACCTGGGCGAACAGCCAGGTTTTGCAACTTCGCCGGAATGTCAACAGGCTAGGGGCCAGGTGAGCTTCCTCCGGAAGGGAGTTCCAAAGGTGCGGCCCGGCCACCGAGAATGCCCTCTCCATTGTGGCTCCCCGCTTAACATGGGAGACCTCCAAGAAGGCACCCCCAGCAGACTGCAGGCGTCGCCCTGGGGCGCGGAGGGTGAGGCGGTCCCTGAGGTATGAGGGACCCAGACCGTGTAGGGCTTTATAAATCAGCACCAACACATTGAACCTGGCTCGGCACGCTATCGGCAGCCAGTGCAGAGCTCGGAGCACAGGTGTAATATGCTCTCGACAGCCCATCCCGGTAAGGAGACGAGCCACCGCATTCTGCACTAGCTTCAGCCTCCGGACCAGGAACAAGGGATGCCCCACATAGAGCACTTTACAGTAGTCTAGCCTCGAGGTGACGAAGGCATGGATGAGGGAGGCCAGGTCCGGGCCAGAGATGAACAGACACAGCCTACGCACCAGATACAGCTAGCGGAAGACAGCCTTAGCGACTGCCTCCATCTGCCGCTCCAGGAGGAGGTCTGCGTCCAATATCACCCCCAGACTCCAGACCTGCTGAGCTATAGGAGGGCGAACACCTCCCCCGACTAGGGGGGCCACTACCTCTTTCGCTCGCCCCACCAACATCACCTCCATCTTATCGGGGTTGAGCTTCAGTCTGCTCAGCCGCATCCACTCCGCCACGGCCTCCAAACATTGGGATAGCAACGAGTCAGCAGGGTCTGGGTCAGTTGAAAAGGAGAGGTACAGCTGAGTATCATCAGCATACTGGTGACAACGCACCCCGAACCCTCTCACAACCTCCCCCAAGGGCTGCATATATATATTAAATAATAGCGGAGACAAGATAGAACCCTGCGGAACACCACACAACAAAGCGCGGGGGCATGATGTCTCCTCCCCCAGCACCACTCGCTGGCTCCTCCCCGAGAGGAATGAATGGAACCATTCAAGAACAGTCCTGTCCAGACCCCCCAGGTCACACAGCCGCCTCAATAGCAGCCCATGGTCCACGGTATCAAAAGCGGCCGAGAGATCTAGCAGGATGAGAAATGTTGAATATCCTGCATCCATCTCCTGGCGGAGGTCGTCTACCAAGGCCACCAACGCTGTCTCAGTGCCATAGCCAGGGCGGAACCCAGATTGAAACGGGTCTAGAAAACAGATCCCTAAAATTCTTGTGAAGGAGAAAAACATTAGCACCCTCACAAGAAACTGTATTCTAAGAATTTTCAGTCCAACGGGATAATGTAGTTCAGGCAGGATTAAAGGTGGGGGACCCATGCTAGGCCATATTTTGGGGACCCTCATCCAAACCACTTGCATACCTATTCTTTGGTTTAAAAAACAAAACAAATAGGTTCCTCGGTTTAGATGTTAGGAGAGCTCATAGCATTTAGAAATGAAATGAATTTTCATTCAGCTCCCTAACATTGGCCTGTAAACTATACAAGCCTCTGTTGTCTTATGCAATTAAGCAATAATAATAAAATCTCATGATTTGTAATGAGATTTTGTTGAGGCACCTGCTTACTGGTCCCAAGCTTGGGAGTCCTCCTTAGCTGAGGGCCCCAAAGTGAGAGTGTAGTCCGCATAATGGCTATTCTGCTGTGCTCAAACGAGTAAGGGTCTTCTCATCAATTAGGGCCTTATTGTGATACTTTTACTCATGCTGACTGCAAACAGCCCCAAACAAATGAAAGCCATGTGGAGTAGGATACTGTATAGCAGAATCTGTACTTTAATATTAAGGTAAGATTTTGGACCTACATTTATTGGCCTCTCATTTAAAGAAAATTTCATTAAGGAACATTAATCTGCGTCAGTCCCACTTTCGTTTGTCATTTGATTCTCCGTGATCTTTGCTCCTTGGCTATAATTCCAACCTTATGAAATGGGCTGTTTCAGTACAAGATGTGCCTGATAATGCAGCACCCTTCAAAAGTCCAATCCTACTGCCATCACGATGGAAATAATTATGAAAGATGTAGCTGCAGGAAAACTGGAATCTGATTTGAAAGACAGTTCACTTATGTGTACAGTACCCAGGCACAATAGTACAGTGTGGATGTGCGGTGACTATAATGTGGCTCTGAGCTCACGTTTAGACATGGATCAATACACAATTCCTAGACTGAAGGGTCTTTTTGCAAAAATGGCAGGTGGTGTCAAATGTACTTACCTTGATTTATCACACAGTAATCAACAGATTATGAAAGATGACAGCTTGAAGCCGTATTTGATTATTAATACTCATAAGAGTCTGCATCACCATTACCAGCTCCCTTATGTCAGGGGCTTAGGCTTTTCTGATGTTTCAGAAAATATCTTCTGAAATCCAGCAAGGATTAGAAAGTGTTGTTTGCTTCTTAAATGAAATTGCAATTACTTGGAAAAGTGACTGCTATCAACTCTGGCCGTTGAAGACTATGCCAAAACTTTTAGAGTAGCAAGCACATATTGAAGTTACAGAAGTCTTAAATGTGAGAAAGTACCATTTTGGAGTAAAAAGTTATCAGGTATGAATTGAATTACCTATATGTATTATTATTATTATTATTATTATTTATTATTATATTTTAATTTTTTACCCCCTCACCCTCCTGCTGATAGCAGCTCGGGGTGACTAACAATAAATAGTTTTAAAAATGTAAAATAGAAAATAAAAATACAAATAGAATAATACAAATAAAATAAACAACATTAAAAATCCATATGGCTTGTACTAAAAATATAACAAAAACCCTTCCTCCCTAAACTCATCCCCTCCATCCCTTACCCATCACCCTCACTGGCCCTTTTCACACAAACACTCTTGACACTGGGTGATTTCAGACATTACGTTAACACGGTGAACCACGGTGAATACCCACCTGTGGTCACCGTGTCCCGTACGTCTGGTCGCGGCGCGCCNTGGGTGATCTAAGAATCATAGGGTGATTTCAGACGATACGAGTCTGAAATTCACCCCACTTTAACCACAGTAAAACACGGGCCACGTTTGACTGTGGTGAACATCTGTTGGCTTGCCGCCAGATGTGCACCACAGTCAAACGCGGCCCGTGTTTGCATTCACCACACTTCTGAACCTCCGGACGCGAGTATGTCGAGAAGTGTGGTGAAAGGCCACCACGGCCGTGGTGAACGGAAAGCACGGTCTGTTTACTTACCGTTCACCATGGTCAATGGATTCCACCCCTGCCTGTGGTTTTGGTGTCGGGAGTGGGGAGGGCTGCTGGGAAACACAGGGGGTGGGGCCGTGCGGAAGCACGCTGCCTCACGTGGCCCTGCCCCCTCCGGGGTGTGTGTGCAGCTTTAGACGTGACGGGCGGCCGTGCCGTTAATGGGTGTTATATTTTATCATACATGTTGCAGGGCACCCATAGAGCACACCTGCAGCCCTGCAACATGTATAATAAAGTGTAACACCCATTTTATCAGTGTTAGTGTCTGTGTGAAAAGGGTCGAAGAAAGCCTGGTGGATACAGTAGTGTGAACTGAAACACATTTTTGCTTTTATAAACTTATGACAAATTCCACTGAGGTTTCCGCTTGTTAGAACTGGGTTATTAGAATCAGATCTTTAGGCAGGAGAGGAAGGACAGTCCAATCCCAACAGTGCTACACTGGCTCTTAGGAAATCTGAGCTAATTTTTCTACTCTGCCACAGACTCCCTGTATAAGACCACTTTCTCTCAGGGAAATATGCATAGCATTTGGCTCTAGGAAATACCCCTGGGAGGCAAATGCTGCAGAGCTTCTGTCTCGTGGGAAAACAAAACCGCACGGCTTTGCCTCCAATCACGCAGAGGATACAGAGCTCAATTTTCAAACGTTGTATTCTCTGCATGATCGGAGGCAAAGCTGCGCAGCTTAGTTTTTCCACGAGACAGAAACTGTGCAGCATTTACCTCCCAGAGTTTTTCCCAAAGCCAAATGCTGCACACCTTGCCCCGTGAGAAATTGGTCTAACTCTGGACAAGCTGTTTATTCTCTGTGTGTCCCATTTCCCCTGGTTACATAAGAATATACTAACACTTCTGTACCTTTCAAAGGTGTTAAGCGAGTTCATAGCACTTAGAACTAAAATGCATTTTCTTAAATAAAAAAAACCTTTGGTTTAAGAGAGGAGTTAAGGCGTTTACAAATTCAGCTCTGCTCTAAAAAGCATGGAAATTGAAAGTTAAGACTCCTGCCTTAACTTGCATGCCAAGTAAGCTGTAAAATCTTTGTACAGTCTCACATCTTGCGCTTGCTTACAGCTTGAGCTCCATGCAACTCAGGTTCATCCCTTGCCTTGGTCTTTAAGTCCCATATCCTTTTCCTCTGCAGGTTGGGGGCAACGCTGAAGCTGGGGAGAGCAAGCCCCTCCTGCCCCAGTATTATGTGCTTGACCTCTGTCTCCACTGTGACCACAATTACTCTTTCATTTATAGCTCCTTTCTCAGGAAGTAGCTCAAAGACATCTGCTCACTGTACAGGTGATTAAGGGCAGAGGGATATTTGCCCACTTATGTCATGCACTGAGGTACTATATTGTACTGTGGATGTTGGAGATGGTAATACTTCTGCTTACAATCAGATTCCCAAGCTTCTGCACTAACTTTGCATTGTTCTATACGCCCTCTTGTTCAGTAGTCACAAAAACCATCCCTTAGACTCGGTACAGCAGTTTATTTTGGAATGTCCTTACCTGCCATGCATTTTTAGTGTACCATTATGCAGTTCAGCGTACCATTTTACAATCCAAACAGATTGTTTGGGATCACTTAGTCCGCATGCTCTGAGGGGTTGATTGTTGTTTAGTAGGGATGGGAATTTCGGTTTCGGATAAAATCAAAAGTACCCGAAAATGGCCATTTCGGATTAATCCAAAATTTCAGTTCTTTTTCGGTTTCCGTATCAGTTTTTTTTGCATTGATTTTTGTACCAGATTTTTAACATTGCGGTTTTGTTCCCCGTTGAAAAAACGCAATGTTAAAAATCCAGTACAAAAATCAATGCAAAAGATCTGATAGTACCAAAAAAGAACTGAAATACATGAAAACTGAAATTGATCAAAACTAAAATTTTGCCCACAGTCCCATGCCTATTTTTTAGTGTGCTCAGGGAGTAGGAGGGAGAGTCTGTGACTCAGATCTCCTTGCCTTGATTAGGGGGCAGAGCTAACTTCGTCTGACTCAGAGGGCCAAGCTTCTAGGTGTTCAGAAGGCAAGAAGTCACTGAGCGGTGAGGGTCCCACAAAAAGGGCCAGAAAAAGGGAGTTTGCCTGGGAGTTAGCTATGGGAGGAAGCCTTCAGGGGAGACTCTGTTAGGAAGACTCTGTTGACGTGAGTTTGGGTAAGATCCCACTCTACTCAATGTCATACACACCTAGCTGTCCTAGATTAATCTAGAGATCCTCTTTAGTTGAATAACCCTTGAAAAGTGCTGTGGTAGTTAGTAGGGGTGGGACATCAGGGCAATTACCGGCTACCGGATTTACCGGTTACCAGATTCCAAAAAAACCAGATTGCCGGATTTGTACTGGTTTACCGGTACCGGATTTGTTCCATTGATTTCAATGGGGAACTGTCCCCATTGAAATCAATGAAAAACAAAAACAAAAAACCTCCCCCCTCCCCCTCCCAGACTGTACGGGTGGAAGGGGGGGTCACCCCCCACCCACCTTGCCCAGCCTGGATAAAAAAATTTGTTTAACCCTAAGTCCCTACTAGTGTGGGCTCCAGGCCGACACCAGCGACCCGGAGCCCGCACCAGCAGGTACTAGGGTGATCCCTGGGGTGGGGGTGGTTTAACACACACCCCACCCCAGGGATCGCCCTACCTCCCCACCCAGGGATCGCCTACCTTGCGCTCCAGGCGGCGGCGGTCCGACTCCAGCGGCTTCAGCGCTGGCTGTGGCTGCCAGCTTCAGCGCTACTAGGCTTTCCAGGGAAACCCAGAAGTTTACTGGAAGGCCTAGTAGCACTGAAGCCGGCATCCACAGCCAGCGCTGAAGCCGCCGGAGTCAGACCGCCGCCGCCACCACCCGGAGCGCAAGGTAGGCGATCCCCAGGTGGGGAGGTAGGTGATCCCTGGGGTGGGGGTGGGGTGTTAAACCACCCCCCACCCCAGGGATCACCCTAGTACAACCAAACCTACGCGTACCTACCTGCTGGTGCAGGCTCTGGGGCGGCGGCGGCGGCCCGGAGCCCGCACTAGCAGGGACTTCAGGGGAATTTTTTTTTTTTAAAGCCAGGCTGGGCAGGGTGGGTGGGGGGTGTCCCCCCTTCATTTTAATGGCCCCAATGTAAAAAATCCAGTACAGGGGAATCGGGTAAATTACCCGGATTACCAAGTTTAATCTGATGCTGCTGGTACACCAAATACCGGCAGTATCGGATACCGGAAGATCCGTTAGTCCCACCCCTAGAGTTAGTCCTAAAGCAAAGAGGTAGCCCAGTTGACTAAATTCCTTACCTAAATCCCTAACCCTAACGACTAAATCTCTAACCTAAAAGGCTCCAGAGTTTAGCAGCTGAGGAAGATTAGCTCTTTCCTCTCTTATCTAGGTTAGAACTTAACAAGAAAGAAAGAAAGAAAGAAAGAAAGAAAGAAAGAAAGAAAGAAAGAAAGAAAGATGCAGTCCAGCAGCTGGATCCAGTCTTTCAATCAGAGAGCGCATTCACACATACATTAAAATGCTGCTTTTCCTAAATACAGTCAATTTCAAAATGCGCTTAAATAAACCCATGCACTATTCACACTGGGTTTATTTAAGCGCATTTTGAAATTGACTGCATTTAGGAAAAGCAGCATTTTAATGTACTCCGGTGGGGGGAGAGGAGAGGAGCAGCTGCAGAGCAGGAGTGGAGCCGAGAGCCAGAGAAGCGGGTTAGTGTCCTGTCAGTTACACAGCGCCCCGCTTCCCCGGCTCTCGGTTCCCGGAGAGGGAGAGAAGCGGAGCCAAAAGCCAGGGAGCGGGGCACTGTGTAACTGACATGATACTGACTAGCGTAGTCAGTATCATGTCAGTTACACAGCGCCCCGCTTCCTCGGCTCCCGGAGAGGTGAGAGGAGCTGAGCTGGGGAGCAGGGCGCTGTGTAACTGACACGATAATGACTAGCCTAATCAGAATCGTGTCAGTTACACAGCGCCCCACTCCCCGGCTCTCGGCTCAGCTCCTCTCCCCTCTTAGGGAGCCGGGGAAGCAGATGGCTGTGTAGATGACATGATACTGACTAGCCCCTACATTCCGACAAGAGGAAACGGGTAAGGGGAGCTGGGCACCCCTAGCATGCGAGTGATTGTATACATGGGTCACGGGTTCGACCCCATGTGAACAATACATTGAAATACTCAGTTCAGTGTGCGACAGCTGTCAGAAAAGCAAACAGGATGTTAGGAATCATTCATAAAGGGATAGAGAATAAAACTGAAAATTTAATGCCACTATATAAATCTATGGTATGACCGCACCTTGCATACTGTGCACAGTTCTGGTTGCCCCATCTCAAAAAAGATATAGTAGAAATAGAAAAAGTACAGAGAAGGACAACAAAAATTCTAAGGGTTATAGAACGACTCCCCCTATAAAGAGAAGCTGGATATGTTGGGGCTCTTCAGCTTGGAGAAGAGACAACTGAGAGGGGATATCATAGAAGTTTTTTAAATAATGAGTGCTGTTAAACACGTTAATAGGGAACGATTATTTACTCTCTCAGATAGTACTAGAACACTCCATGAAACTAACATGTAGCAGATTTAATACAAATAAAACTAAGAATTTTTTCAATCAACACACAATTAAGTTGCAGAATTTGTTGCCAGACGGTGTGGTCAAGGCCATTAGTATAGCGTGGTTTAAGAGAGGGTTTGAAAACTTCCTGGAGTATAAGTCCATTAGCAGCTATTAGCCAGGTAGGTTTGTGGAATGTAACCTCTTACTGTTGGGAGCTGAGAATGAACAACAGAGAATGGATCGCCTCATTGTGACCTGTTGGGCACGTTTTCCAGCGACCGAGATTGGGCCCTGTTGGAGACAGTTCCTGGGTTCGGTGGACCATTGGTCTGACCCAGTATGGCACTACTTATGTTTCTGTGTTCTTAATTTAGCAAATTCTAAGCTCAGAAGATCTGCTTTTCCAGTAAGACTAAATTAAGTGAGTAGTCACTCTTGAGAAATAATTGTGGACCCAACCTATTTCAGGCCTATACCACCTCTCCTTTACTTCCTGATCCTTCTGACTTCATGCTCTGCTAAGGACACATCTCTAACTAACAATGGTTTATTTTTTGGAACACACTATGAGTGCTTTTAGACGTGCATGAAATTTACAGATTGGAGCAATCTCCCATGTTCACCAGACCCCCTCAGCATATACGTGAGTGCTATTTAGATGCGCCCCCCCTCACACACACACACACACCCACACTTCCTTGTGAAAAAAAAATGGGTCTGGGGGAGGCAGAGCTGGGATGCTCTGAATGCTCCTTGGAGTGGTGGTAGTGCCACTCCAAGAGGTTTTGATAAACCCTGCTGGGGGAACCGATCCTTTTGGATCATATCTCTCCGCAGGATTGGATTCTTCAGATAAATACAATTGGTACAAAAATTGGGCCAATCGCACTGATCAGTTCCCAATATTTCCATCCCTACTGCTAAGGTTCCTGGAGAGAAAGAACAATATTGGAAGGACCCTAAATGCTGTGTACAGAGTGGAGCACTTCTCCATTTATCTCTGCGTGTATTCAAAATGGCAATTGGAGCGACCTTGATTTTGCACGATCTCGCATGTGTTTAGCTTAGATGATCAATCTACATCTGTAGCAGGTATGGGCTTGCCAGGGTAAGTGTTGTCAGGATCCACAACAGTAACTCACTCACTCCATGTTGGGAATTAGCTTCACATCAGTACTTTATTTATACACGTAACACAGTCTCTTCTCTAGGCCAGGCAGCAATCCTCCGGCCAGTCACCCCCAATTCTCAATAGTCACAGCCCTAGCCAGGCATCAGTCCTCTGGTTGGCTCAGATCCCACTCACTCTCTTTGGTGTCAGGCTTCTCCAGCTCCTCAAGCAGGCAACCACTCTGCTGACAAGTTGAAGGCCTGGTGAGACGCTTACTTGAGGAAAGCCCTGATAGCAAAGAAGAGTGAGTGGGGTCTGAGCCAGCCAGAGGATTGCTACCTGGCTAGGCTGTCGGAACTATGTTGCATAAAAGCCTATCTGAAGACTGTGTTAAAGCATAAATAAGCTGAGACTGCTAATTCCCTAAGGCTTTGTGAGTGATGGTATGGATCTTCTAAATACTTAGTTATATACACTGGCACGCCCATGCCTGCTACAGCATCCTTAGTTTGTGAAGGCACATTCTAGAACCCTCAATGGTGGGTTTTCCAGAAACCAGATTAAGCTGCGAAAGTTTCCACATATCACACGTGAGAGTTGTTTAAACGTGAAAAACCCATGAGTTGTATTCGCGGTTTTAACTGCCTGCACGTGGGAGATTTGTCTTGTCTAAAAGTGGCCTGTGTTGGTACTGCAACAGTGCAGCAAACCTAGATCTGCATTTCAGACACCTGCGCCTGCCCTCTTGCTCCAAACATGTTCATATCAGTGCTGTATGTACTACCTCACCACATCTATGCGGGGGGAGTAGTGCTCAAATATTACCCAACCACAGCACAGCCTGTCTTACAGACTACGTAGGGACATCACCAAGGCAGGAAACAGCAGGGATCACCCTGCCTCTCCCAGTATTTAACCAAGTCTAACCCCAATTGTTAGAATCTAGATGCAAACTACCAGTAGCCTCTGCTGTCCACATTCTTCACATTCTCCCCAGCCCAAATGAAAACACATAAGAAAAGTAGGGATGCTTTTCCTCCTGCTCTCCCAGCTTCAGTGTTGCCCCCAGCCTGCAGAGGAAGAGGAATGGGGCTGAAAGACCAAGGCAAAGTGGTATAGGTGCAAAGAGCCTACGTTGTAAGCGAGCACAGTATGTCAGACTGTACAAAGTCTTTCATGCTTACATGGCGACCAGCTTAAGACAGGAAACTTTAGGCCCGAAACAAGCAATCACAGTGAATGTTGTTTCCGTTGGAAACAGGTTGTTTGCCTTCATTCACGCAATGAGGAAACTTACCAGCTTTTTTGCTATTTTCAACTACTTTTCACTGGTTGAATGCAGCAAAAACTGAGCTGCTACCAACTATGCTTAGCAGCGTATGTTTTATGTATTGATTCAGCAACAAAAAAGTGCTGGAAACTGACGCAAAAGGATGCAAAAGGACAGTCCTGAAAAATCTGGGACGGTCTCAAGAAGTGCCGAAAAATCCTGAAAAATGACAGAAATGACAGAAAATTGCCAGTGCACTCTTACAATGGCAGAAGCGCAGAATTTCTGACCAGTGGGGAAATACTGGCAAATGGTCACAAGTGCTCCTGAAACGTAGGTATTTCCCTATGGAAAGGGAACACTTGCTCTCTTCTCAGTATTAGGAACCTTAACTTACAGTGTCCATGCTTTTTGGAGCATGGCTGAATTTGAATGAGCCTTAATTCCTCTCTTAACCACTGGGAGGAGCACCAGAAGCAGCAGCCAGAGGAGCACTAGGAGCAGTGGCACAGCCGGGCAGGTGAGTCCACCCAGAGAGTGCCTCAGGAAGCTCCTGCCCCACACACTCCCCAGGCTAACTCACCTATCTGCCTGCACTGCTGCTCCCGCTGGTCCTCCGGCCCCATGCACACCCCCATGATGTGGACTGTGTTTCACTGCCCGGCTCAGCTGAGTAGCAGGCCAGGTCAAGAGAAGCAGCAGCCAGAGAAGCAGTGGGAGCAGTAGCATAGCCAGGCAGGTGAGTCAGCCTGGGAAGCATGGGTCGCTGATCAGATTGCATTCAGACACTGATTGGTACTCAAACATGACTGGTTGATTTGGGTACCTCAAATTCGACAGGGTTCCCATTTTTTCAGATACCCTCTTTCAGCTCTAGCTACGAGCAAACAATCCCAACAAAAAGGGAAGAAAATTCAGTGCAAGGGAAAATAGAAAGAAAAGTTAGGGGGAGTTTCCTACCAGGCTGCAGATCACTCTTACTTTTGAAAGGTCTAGAGATTATTTCTTTTAACCTCTGGCGTTCTAGAACAAGTGGAACTCTGTCATGGTTAGTTAGGAAATGGGGCAGGCAATGGGGTCAATCAATGCCTCGTGTGTGCTGTGCACAAGCCGCACATGCGTGGAAACCACACACATGTCCATAGAGAACACATTGTGCCACACGGATCCAATGCAGATCCTGCTTGGGGTTGCAGCCAATGTCCACAAAGTACATGAGCTGGCCAGAACATACACACTCCCTTTCTACTGGAGATAACCGCAAGACTTTGCTGTAGCCATATGCACTTATTATGACCTTCCAAATCATCTGTGATATGTGGACTACTAAAGTTAAAAAATGTGAGTTCTTCAGCTACTACAGTGGAATCCACTTATGTAGAACTTGCATAACAGGAATTTCTGGATAAGTGGAATTAATTTGTTTTTCCCAGCTGCCGGTCCATAGGGATATGTTCCTTCTAGATCTGAATAAGTAGAATTCTGGTCCCTGAGACCTCTAAATATTGTGATGTCTAGAGTATACCCACCAACTTAAAAATATCAGGACCTTTGAGGGTATTATTAACCCACTTATTTTAACTGGGATTCTTATTGGAATCGTAATTTCGGTCAAAATAAAAGAGAGCTGTTCTGTTTTCGCTGAAATGTCCATGAAAACAGAACAGTTGTTCCATTCCAGCCCTAAGACTCACACTGCCAACCAGCCAGACAGGCAGGGTGTGTGGGTGTGTGTGGCAGAGAGAGAGAGAGTTCTTCAGAGAAGATGCTGCATCAAAATTTCCCAAATTTTATACATTAGTAATAGAATTTCACCATAATAGTATGGGGGTGGGGGAGGGCATTATGTTTGCTTACTGAAAACTTTGTTAAAATATTCACAGACCAAATCACAAATGTCTTCCTTAAGCAGATACGATTATCCATGTGTTATGAAGTACAATGTTTCCATTAAACATGAAATGACTGATTGTTTTTAAAGTGTTTTGAGAGCTTAAAATGAGAGCAAAGTAAGACTATTAGTTACTACTAACATTAATTCAGGATATTTATTACAATCCTATTTCAGATGGCTGTTAAAAATTGATTATAGTTGTAAATAATCCATAAAGTATTAAATCCATGCTGGAGTCTATTAGCGCTAAATGACTAATTTACAAGGCATTACTAATTCATTAAATTTACCCTTTTTCCCTCCTCAAAAAATATCTGACACAATTTAGAATTTTCTCAAATGTATTTGAGGATTCTCTCTTTGGGTTTGTTGTTACAGTTTAATCAAACTGTAAACTACAGTGAAAGTTTTCTTAGTCTTCAGTGGTCAAATGTGTCATAATGTTTGTTTCCTGAATGGGTGAGTAGTACCCAAACTCACTCCCATTATGAATATGCATGCTTAAAATGATAAATTTCAGTACCTGATTGTATGACAGCTGCCATCTCGGTCAATAAAGGAAGATGAACTGGTGATCTCCAGAGCTGAAAGAATCATTCACTATGGCTTCAGCTAAAGAGTCAGTTCCTGTAGCTGGGATTAGAGCTGAAACCAGTATCCACAAAAACAGGTATACCCAATGAATGTCTGGTACCCAAATCAACCTGACAACATTGGGCACTGATCGGTGCCTGATTGCAACCTGATTCAGGTACCCAATGTCCCAGAATGTCGACTTTTGGTCCCAGAATGTCGACTTCCATACAATTTATTTTTACTTCTGACACCGTTTTTGTGTGTTTCTGTCCCAAAAAATTAACTTCTGGTCCTGATTTTTTTTTTTTGCAGCCCTGATTTTGTGTCCTGATATACCAATTTGTAATTGGAAAACAGAAAAATCAGTACCAGAAATTACCGATTTTTCAGGTATCCGGATACTCAATTGGTACCTTGGTAACCTGTCGAGAACTCAATGTGGTACTTGAAAATGCATGTATTGCCTGCGGGTACTAAATTAAGCATTTGTTCCCGCTCTATCAGGGACTTTCAGATGTTAACATAGTCTGGATAAGGCTCAGAGAACAAGACCAGAAGATCAAAACAACTTTGAATGTCATTTTCTATAAATGTTCCTGCCAGTGAAAAGTCTCTCAAGGAAAACACACATAGTTAGGACCAAATGTGATCAAAACAAATTTTATAATTTATCCCTAGGTCTCTAGAACCCTTTCCTCAGTCTTCACTCCCATACACTAGTTAGTTACATGCAGAACAAACTAGCAAGTCAAAATTTGCATGACAGCTACAAGGTATCTTCGATGGTTTGAAGATGTGAATATTAAAGAAATAATAAATATCTGCAAACAATGATGGCTGAAACACACATTTTATTACTTTACAGTTCATTGCTTTATCTGTTTTCCAGAGAGGAGGCATTACTTACTATGCGAGAATGAAAGATGGGGGAAATTATATTATTGAAATAGGTGCAAATTTTCAGCAGCCAAAAGCAGTAACCATTTTAATTTTCAATTAGAAGTGGCTTTAAGTGTTTTCCTAATGTTTTTACCTGTAGAAATTGTCTTGAACCCAAAAATATGAAGTATAGGCATACCACAGTACCTCTCCCATTTTAATAGCATGACTAAAATGCGTGCTCCGGCACTTCTACAATTACAGGACTTTAGATACCTTTGATTTAATTGTCAAGAGCATAAGACTGAAGTAGTAGGAAAAAAATAAGTTTGTGCTTCAGCAACTACTGAGCACAGTGATAAGAAAAGTGGATAGACTGACAATAGGTAAATTCTGTTTTTCTCCCCCAAGGCAGCCTATATTTCTCCCTAAATTCTCTAGTCAAAACATAAAGGTGTTGACAGCCAGGAACAAGGCTAGGATTAAGGCATTGAAAATAAAAGTTCTGCAATCATTTTCTGTCTCCAAGGGTTGACCTTGCTCACAGTGCTGATAGCAGAGTTGAACTGCTGACTCTTCTTACTGAGACTCCCAGCTGAGGTGGCTTAAACAGTTGACAGGGCAAATGATTGAGGGCAAAATGTCAGGAAAATGAGCTAAAGTAGGACTTGCATAGTGTGTGAGAAGTAACATGGTGTTTCCCTGAATGAAGCAGAGAATGGAAACCAGGCTGTCAACAGTGTCACTTAGTTGACCTTTCTGGACCTGCAGCCTCCTGAAGATTTGAGTCATGCTGAATATGATTTCATTTTTCCCAGCTTGTTTTCCTGAAGTGTATTGGCCTCCCGTATAATTGATATAAGTGCTTGCAAACTTTACTCAGCACTCGGCTACACCCAGTTTGGCTTGATTATTTAAACTATGGTTGTCCAAACTATTTTGTTACCCATAAGAAAGCTCTGACTCCAACATGGTTTAATTAGGCTGAATTTTTTCCTGATTATCTAAACTTATCAAAAGCACTTTTTGTACTATTTTGAATAATCAAGATTGTCCTCTACTATAAAAAAGTTCAAAAATATAGATGCTATATATGTCCTTTAACAACTAAGCACTGGAGACAGACTCAGCCTGGGGGTGCTCCTCAATTCACAGCTGTGATTGGATCAGCAGGTGTCAGCTGTGGCTAGGGGTGCCTTTCGCCAATTACATCTGATGAAGAGGCTCTGCCCAGATGTCTCAGACTACGATCTTGCCACTGCCAACCATGCATTCGTCACCTTGAGACTGGATCACTGTAACGCGATCCACGTGGGGCTGCTCATGGTGACAGACTGGAAGTTGCAGCTGGTGCAAAATGTGGCGGGGAGCACATTCAACCAGTGCTCCAGGCATTGCACTGGCTGCTGATTGTCTTCCGGTCCGATTCAAGCTGCTGGTTTTGACCTATAAAGCCCTACATGGCCTGGGTCCTGCTTACCTGAGGGATGGCCTCACCCTCTGGGCCCCAGGGTGGCCCCTGCAGTTGTCGGAGGGCACCCTCCTCGAGGTCCCACATTTTTGGTGGGTTGGGACGGACAGGAGGGTGTTCTCAGCGACTGCTCCGTTGTTGTGGAATGCCCTCCTGGTGGAACTCTGCCTCAGCCCGGACCTCCTTACTTTCCGCCAGCATTGTAAGACCTGACTTTTCCACCAGGTGTTTGGCAGGGGGGAGGGTGGGATGGGTTGATTGGTTTTGTGAGGTGGGTATTTATTATACAGACCTGGATTTGGAATGGAGTAGAATTTTATATTTTTTATTGTATTTAATGTTTTTATTGTATGGACTGCCTTGAGTCACCTTTGGGTGAGAGGGACGGTATATAATTAGATTTATAAATAAATAAATAAATAAATGAAATAAGGAATGAGTAATTAAACACCTCTTCTGTGGGACCACCACAAATATAGTCAATGTATAACAGCTACTACTGTTGATTCCCTCCTTAGCAAGCAATTGTAGATTTGGCATGTTTTATGTTGTTTTTCATGTGTATTCATTAAAAGAGCGATTCTCAAACTGAAGCTGTGGTCAGTGGTCCAGGGAACCATGTTAAATAATAAAATTTACAATTCACTATGGGAAATAAGAGGGTTGTAGACTCCTCTCCCCCATTAAAATTGTCAGCTCAACTATAGCAAACTGAGTGTCAATTGCCACCTGGCGTGAGCCATATCCAGACATGGGGTTGTGTAAATGACCATAGTACACAGATAATAGACTTTGTACAGCTGTGGTCACTGTAGTGCACAATTTTAAAAAACAACATTGGTTCTTTACCTCCAAAAGTCAGGAAACCGCTGCGTTAGAATATAAAAGCACTAGCTACTTTGTACTCACTTCCCATGGAACTGATATTTCATTTTAAAGATGGAGCTTTACTCAAGTGAATGCTGGAGGAAAGAATATTTTAATTTTAAACTTTCTCACACAAGAATTCATGGACATTATATGGGGACATTACTTGATACAGCAGGAGGACATGCCAAAATCCCTCTCCAGAACTCTGACCGAGGCAGCAAAATGACCGCACACCTTTTCCCAATATTTCACATACACATGAAATTACTTCCCAGAAATGCCACATTCATCCAATCAAAGGAGAGAAGAAATCATGTAACGCTTGTGCTAATTCAACACAAATGAAGAACCTAATTTTAAATATGACGTGCCTGACTCACACTGAAATGATTTTCATGAAAGTTTACAATGTAAAATTTCATGAAAATTTCTCACAAAATGATTTTGCATATGATGAGCAAAAAGAAAAAGAAGCTAAAGTTTTCAAACAATGCTACTTAAATTACTTTCTCTGTGCAACCATATTTACTTAATTTGTGTGGCTTCTAAAATTTTACTTCTACTCTTCTCGACAGTACCACATATAAGTCATAGAATGTTCCAAAAACAGGTCTTGCATATCATAGGAGCCTAGTTGTACCAATATCTAATTACTCTCACTGCTTATGTTGTATTTCTTTATAAGACTTTCCATTTATCCTTCATCTTTCCTTTTCAAAATGTGTGTGTGTGTGTCATATTTATCACAAAACTACAGATGGAAGGAATCAATGAAGTCCTTAGAATTTTTACATGTATATTTCCCCAGTGCATTCTCCAACCAATTTTTAAATAACTCAGATGGCCATATTTTCACAATCTTTTTGAAAATTGTATGGAATATTTTGTTCTTATTTCATTCTTTTCCATTTTTAAAATATTTCCACCAGCTGCTAATAAACAAAACACTAGCAAAACTACACAGGCGTATAAATCCTCAGGCACTGACTTGAGAACATCATACTGCTTAACACTGGGTAATTCGTTACGACACCACGGTCAACCACAGTGAACCCCCTGTGATGACCGCAGTACCGTAACGTCTGTAGTGCATTCCGCCAGATGTTCACCACGGTGAACACCCAGCTGTAAACACATTGACCATGGTTCTGGACCTCTGGCCGCCCGGAGGTCCAGAACAGTGTTTAGCTCGACCACGTTCCAGAATTAGCAGAAAGTATTGACTGTTACCTCTGCCGATTCCAGCCTGTGGCCTGACCCCGATGCGGGATTGGACGCAGCAGCCAGATTGGTCGCTGAGCCCGCCCGTCTCCCGGAGGGCAGGTGGCCAGGGGAACGTGGGGGGGAGGAGTGCTGTGTAACTGCACATCGCACCATGCAGCCCTTCCCCCTCCCTGATCCCCTGTAGGAATCATCTGGCATGTCTAAAGGACAGCCGGACTGATTCCTCACCGGGATCTGAAACGGATCCTGGTGCGTGGTTGGACGTGGTGAATGCATGTCTGAACTTACCCACTGTTGTTAGTATATTAACAGGTGGAAACTTATTGTCTGACTACTTCAAGTGTGAAATGTCTTATGCTCTTTTCATTTTTGGTTATATGTCGTTAAGAGTTACACATGATTAAAATGGAGACATAGCATTTCAAGTTGTTTTAATTAATAAAAAAAATATGAAAATGCCTCATGCCCTAGTCAGAAATCCATTAGCTATTGATTCTGCAGCATCATCAACCCTGATTTTTAAACTTTTTAATCTGCATGAAATCTAAAACACTAACGAAAAGCTTGTTGAATAACCTGTAGCTGGTAATCTTGTGAATACAACTGACACTGAACAAAGAAAACAGAATGAAAGGCAAACTACACTCTTGAAAACACCACACAGTAAAACATCACAAAACAGCCTCCCAGAACTTTTCATTCTATATTGCATCAAATAAGGATTTGGACAATTTTCTGATTGACACCACACTGCTTCAGGCTGTGCCACTATTCTCTCTCTCCATTGTTTCTACAAGCCAGCTGTTTATGGGAGGAAATGTGGTCACCCTAGGGAGTCAAAAATAAAGGAGGGAATTCAGTCAGTTGTGGACAGTTTTTAAAAACGCACATTGGATGGAGTAATTTGGGCACATATTCCACTGGCAGCTCTGTGTTTATCCTCCCTTTGCATATTAAAAAATAAGTGTATGAATTTCTATAGATAAAAGTGCAAAGTAGCATTATTTATAAACTGATGATTAAGAATAAAAGTCTCAAAGTGGTTTTTATGTGAAAATAAATCTCCTAACATAATAGTACATTAAAAATATAATTTGTCCCTATAGTGCGGAAGGAGCATAGATACAGAAAATTGGGTAAAGCTGGCTGCAACATATTATTAACTTAAGTTCAGTATGGGAGGGGGAAACGGGGGGTGGGAGGGCGAGTAAAATACAACTAAGGGTGATTTCAGACATTACGGCCACCCGGTTTACCACAGTGGATTCCCGGTGGGGTCAAAACCGAACAACCACCCCCCGGGGTCAATAAAAGCCCCAAACAGACATGATGGGACCAGGACCATGGCAGGGAATCGGACCGGCAGATCATGGACTGGGGCAGCACAACAGACGTGACACTTATTCCTGGCTGTGGGCAAAACACCCAGAAGCCACTGGGCAGGGGCGGGACACAGACATGGCCGCCTGAGGGTAACCAAAGCCAAAAGGCATACAAGGGAACGCCCACACAAGGGAAACGGGAAGGGAGGGGGGAGAGGGAGAAGCGCCGGCCAGGTACCACATACAACAGACACACAGACAGCGGGGGCACAGTGGAACACACAGCACAAGCACACACACACACACACACACACACACACACACAGACAGAAGGGAAAGGAAGGGAGGGGGGACACGGGCGCCCGGACAACACACAAGGCACACCGGACACAGGGGGGAGGGGGCATGGAACAGAGAAGAGAGGGGGTACCTGCAAAGGGGCAGGGCAGGGCAGGACACAGGAAATGGCAACCACAACCCCCACAGCAGAACTGTCCACACGGGCACCCTCACAGCAACACAGGCAGTCCCGGAATGGGGGGCCCCAGGAGCTAGGAACCAAGGCACAGCGGGAGTCCACACAGCACAGCGAGCAGGCCGGGAACAGTCCAGAAGGCACACGCAGACCCCACACCCTGGCAAGGGGCCAGTGGAGGGCAGGCAGGAGAGCCGGTGCAGCGCAGCAGGTCCAAGGATGCACATACACCCCTGGAGGAAGATGGAAGGGGCAGTCTGGGGTCCCCAGGACCCTGAGGTCACACAGGCACTCAAGGGGGGGGATGGGGCCGCAGGTGGCAGCGCTGGTGGGTGGGGACAGTCTGCTGGACACAGGTGGGTCGCTGAGGCCATGCAGAGTGCCGGACCCAGGCACCAGGGAAGGCAACCACGGAGGGGAACACCGGGTGCAGAGGCAGATGGTGGGGTGGGGGCCAGAGGGGGCCCAGAGCCACAAGCAGGGGCAGCAACACCCTGGGAAGCAGGCAGCACAGCAGCATCACAGAGATATTAGGGAAGAAGCAGCCAGTGGACACCGGGCAGGGGAGGGAGCCCACACGGGGGCAGGCAACCAGGGGTCTGGGAGCCACACCAGGACCTACAGCCAGCTGCTGGGGACCACAACAGGCCCAGGGGCCAGGTGCCCCACCTGATGAACCAGGTGGGGCCAATGGATCATGCCCCACCAGTACCCCAACAGGAACATGTGGTGGGCGATCAGGTAGTTGGCCTCGAAGGGATCCTGCATGGACAGCCCCAACTACACATCTAAACGGGACCACACGCCCGACAGCGCTGACAGCTCCACCGCGGTACGCTCAGACACGCAGCAGTCAGCATCAGGGGGCCACGGAAGCTGTCCCAGCTCCAACAGTCGGTGGTACACCACCCCACGGGAGTGCTGGTACCCACAGGCCCCATTAACACAGCCAAAGTAGGACACAGCCAAGGCAGGGTCCCCCTCCACAAGGCAGATCATGAAGGCAGTCAGGCTGCACACCGACAGCACAGACACGGTCTCAGCCATGGACCAGGCCACATGAGAGCACCTCATCACCGGGATGCACCCATCGGGGAAGGGAACCAGGCCCAGAGTCTCCGCATGCAGCCGGCAATCACGAGCGCTTGCCCCATAGTCGAAGTAGCGAAGACCAGAGCTCAGGCTCGCATAAGCAGCCGACTGGCTGTCCGGGCAGCCCAGGAGCAGCTGCATGGCTGGGGTATGCCACAGGTCACACAAGGACATGGTCTCACAGAAGGTCCAGCTATGCAGGGCCCCATGGGGGCCGGGACACGGGAGTCTGGTGGATGCACAACCAGTCATGATTCAGCTACACAGAGAGAATAACACCACAGACAGGGGGGCACACACATCCTCCAGGGCCGGGGAAGGGCATCCGAGGGGTCCCAAGGACAGGACAGGCGGCCACGGACCGCAACATTGTATCGCAACAGAGCGAGGCGTCGGGTGCAGACCCGGCACACCTTCAGGGTCCACCATGGACACAGGAGAGCCCTCGCCCGGCTCAGGATGCAGCGGCTCTCCGGGGCAGACTGGCAGGCTGTGAGCCAGGGCCGAACCCAGCCCGCAGCACTCCGTGAGGCGGCCAGGCAACTCCAATGGCGCACTTCTGTTGGTGCACCCCTTCACCCCGGGCCGTGGTCCGAACCACCCCACGGCCCGTGGTAAATGGGGCCCGCTTTAACGTCTGAAATCACCCATAGAATCACAACTTTGCTAGTCAAACACAACTCAAATCCTCTGGAATTTCAGCACCTCCCTCACGCAAACATAGGGCCTTCAGACCCCACCCACCCACAATTCATCTCTCAGGGGCCTATTTACCCTCAGGTCATGGTCAGGATTGGCTGATTCTGCAAGGATTCTGCGAGGATTGGCCGATTCTGTGAGGATTGGCTGATTCTGTGAAAATCACTGCAAATTGTAGCAACGCAGTCAACTCGGGTCCCTGCCTATGGATTTGAAGTAGGCGCTCTGGTACCTTAACCCATTCCAGCCAAGACACCCCAGGTAAGCCCTCCCCCAGGCCAATGTCCCTTCTGCACCCCTTATTCAAAAGATGCATGTGGACAAGACTGTCCCCAGCACAAGGGCATGCAGAGGGTGGTGAACTCTTTGAAAAAGATCAATAACTATGTTCCCTAAATGGCTATAAGTTCATGTTGAAGGATGTGATGAGCCCGTATATCTGTGGTCATGTGGCCACTAGCCATTCCCATTGTCCACTGTATTGACTCACTATGAATTGTACCTGTTAATTGTTCACACAGGTTTCTTCAGGTCAGCTCTACCTATGGAAGAGTTGGGGTAGAACTGAAACAGGTAGCTCATTCACTCACATTGTGGAGTAGTCTATTGGGTGCCTGACTCAGTACTTGAATACTGAGCCAGGCACCTGATTACCCACAATCCTGGCTATTACAATTAGGGATTTATCATTTTACAATTTTACTGATTGGTACTGGTAAAATGGTTAAATAGTACAGGAATTGGGACAGAAAGTCAAAGAAATTGAAACCAGAAGTCAGAAAATGCATTGGAATTTGAAAAATCAGGATGAAAACAGTATTTCAGTTCATTGGAGAGTCTGTCAGGCACTAGGTACCAATTAGTACCCAATGTTACCAGATTGGGTACCGCAATTTCAACAGGTCTACCTGTTTCTTCAGGTACTCATTTCAGCTCTAACTTGGGATTCAGAACACTCCCAGAGGGTGGCTATCCACATTACAGTTAACCCTGGGGGAAATCAACCATGTGGTACTTCCTGCAACACCATGGACTAGTCTGACCAATGTGGGGAGCCTACTACGTGGCAGCATAAATAGGTGAGACCAATTAGCTCTGCTGCTGAAACTAACCAGAATTCCATCATTAGAAAATGCCATTTGAAAATCATGCCTTTCGTATGACTGCTGTTGCTGGGATTTTAGAAATCTAATTGCTGCACCTTTATAGTACGTTAGGATGGATCAGCCCCAGTGTTTGCAAAGCAGCATATTTATCTACATCTCACAAACAAGACTGATATTGTGTGTTGCTCTGGATTTCACAGTTAAATAACAGGAGGAGAAAAAAGACGGAATTATGTAGGGGTGCCTTTCATATGACTTGTGTTGCTGAAATTTTAGAAATCACGTTACTGCACCTTTACAGTATCGTACGATAGAGCCCATATTTCAGATATTGACTGTCCTTTAGAGGTGTGCAGAAATGGCCCATGTCATTTTTAATTTTTAAAATTGTCAGTGTTCATTTTCACTTTCGGGAAAAAAAATGTTATTTTTGTTTTCGTTTTTGCATTGGATTCCAAGGGGAATTACTTTAGGACTTCCTAAATCATAGGAACACTTGTATTTTACCTCCAGTCCAAAGCACTTTCCCTCTTCCCCAAAGTTGTCGAGAGTACCACAGAGTGGCAGAAATATCACCAAGAGACTGGCATGTAGCATGCAGACAGGGGAGAGAGCAAGAGAAGATACTGGTAGGCACTGGGTACCGGGGGGGGCGGGGAGCACTGAACCAGTAAGCACTGTGACTCACAGAGGAAGGAGGAGACAGGTGGTGGTGCGTGCCCCAGCAAGGCTTCAATTTCTTGGAAGCAGAATATCAGGGAGAGACGCTTGCAGCAGGCAGGCAAAAGGTGGAGCATCCGGGGCGTGGACAGACTGTCACTGGGAATCAGCAGGGACTGGCAAAGGAGACATGCTGTCCCAATTCTGTTGGGCTTAAAGCGGAGATTGCCCCACGGGGCAGGACTTCTATGAGAGAGAGAGAGAGAGAGAGAGAGAGAGAGAATAGCAGCAGCAGTTTTCCGGATGAGTAGCAATCAGGCTTTCTTTGGCACCCCCAAAGTTTGGCAGACAACACCCCAGGGAAGTAGGGCATATGAGAGAGAGAGCAGCAGGCACTGGTGACAAGCAGTTCTGGGCATTTGGTACTGTCCTTGGCACCCCAAGGTGTGTCATGGCATCAACTTGCAGCAATTGCCCCAGGAGCAGGACTTGTGAGAGAGAGAGACATGTGCTGGAAGAAACAGGCAGTGGTGGCAGGCGGTGGAGGAGCAGAGGCATTGGCATTGGCACCCCAAAATCTGGCAGGGTATCATCTTGCGGAGAGCACCACTAGGAGTGTGTGTGTGACTGTGAGTGAGTGAGTGAATGAGAGAGAGAGAGAGAGAGAGAGAGAGAGAGATTGACAGACATGTTGGCAGGAGCTGTCACTGGTGGCAGGTGGCTGGCAAGTGACAGAGGAGCCAAGCAGGCATTGGCACTGGTGTTGGCATTAGCACCCCAAACTCTGGCAGGATATCAACTTGTAGAGAACACCCCTGGGGTTAGAATTTGTGTGAGAGAGAAGCGTACTGGAAGGAGGATAAGCAGAAGTCGGCAGTTCAAGGCAGGCAGAGGAGGAGCAGAGGCAGCAGGTAGTGGCACTGAAATTGTCACCCCCAAAATCTGGCAGGGTATGAGCTTTCAGAAAGCGTGTCAGGGGTCCAGGATGTGTGTGTGAGAGGCACACTGGCAGGAGCAGCAGTAGCAGTGGGTAATGTAAGGCAAGCAGGCAAGCAGCAGAGGCAGCAGGTAGTGGCACTGACATTGGCAACCCCAAAGTCTGGTATGTTATCAGCTTGCAGAGAGCACCCCGGGGAGGGGGGGGATGACTTGTGTGAAAGAGGCACCCTGGCAAAAGGAGCAGCAACAGGCAGTGCAAGGCAGGTGGGAGGAGGAGCATAGGCTGTAGCACTGGAACTGGAAACCCCAAAGTCTGGCAGGGTATCAACTTGCAGAGAACAAGGGCACCCCAGGGATCAGCATTGGAACCCACCAGACAGGCCTGGCATCTTTAGCTTACAGAGACTGTCCCAGGGGGGGCATCATTGGAACCCCCAGACTGGCAGAATGTTTTTAGCTCACAGAGACTGCCTGGGGGGGGGCACTGTTGGACACCCCCCACCCCCCTGACTGGCAGGGCATCTTCAGCTCGCAGAGACTGCCTTGGGAGGGACTGTACTGGAACCCACAGATTGGCAAGGCATTTTCAGATCACAGAGACTGCCCTTGCGGGCAGCATTGGGACACCCCACCCCCAGACTGGCAGGGCATCTTCAGCTTACGGAGATTGCTCCAGGGAGGTAGGACATGGGAAAGATAGAGGGGTTTCATTCATTCATCCTGATAGATGGCAGCAGGTGTGGGCACAGATGGTCTCTCATTCTGGCAGGTGGTGGGGACACAGATGTGGTCTCTCTCTGATGGGTGGCACCATGGGTAGGGTGTTCGTTTCTCTCATATCAGCAGGGAATGTGTCTCTCTCGGGTTCTGTCAGGTGGGTGACAACGTGGGCAGGGTGTGTGTCTCTTATTCTGGAAGCAGGGTGTATATCTCTGGTTCTTGTTGGGTGGCAGGTGTGTGCCTCTCTTGTTATAGAAGCAAAGAGTATGTTTCTCTCAGGTTCTGGCAGGTGGGCGGCAGCTTGGGTAGCGTGTCCACCTCTTCATCTCATTCTAGCAGCAGGGAATCTCTCTCTCTCTCTCTCTCTGGTTCTGGCATGTGGGTGGCAATGTTGGCAGGGTGTGCATCTCTCTCTCATTCTAGCAGCAGAGTGAGTATCTCTCTTTGGTTCTAGTGGGTGACAGATTGGGCAGGGTGTGCATTTCTCTTGTTTTAGCACAGGGAGCATCTCTCTCTCTGGTTCTGGCAGGTGGCAGCGTGGGCAGGATGTGCACCTTTCTCTCTCATTCTAGCAGCAGGGTGTGTGTCTCTCTTTGGTTCTGGTGGGTGGCAGCTTGGGCAGAGTGCACCGCTCTCTTGTTTCTGTTGGATGGCATGGCCAGCCACTGCCACTGTGCATGTCTCCCTCATTCAGTTTGCCAAAACCCCAGCTATCACAAGGCTAAGGCTTCAACTTGCAGGGAGTGCCCCAGGGTGGTCTGGCACTATATGAGACAGATAAAATGGGAGGCAGATAAAATGGTAGTCAGGCACTGGCAGTTGGCACTGCTACCCTAGATGTTACAGGATGTCAACTTGCAGAGATTGCCCGAGGGAATTATGGAGACAAAATAATATGAGACAGAGATGGGGGGGCAAGGGCAGGGGGCAGCCAGCATTTGGGCAAGATGAGAGGGAGGCATCAAGAGAGACCCATCAGGGAGGAGTAGCAAGGCTTCCACTGGAGTTGGCAGGTGCCCCCTCACTCTGTCTCAAAGGACAGTTCAGGGAATTCTAGAAGAGGCATGTTGACTTTTAAGAACAGTAACAGTAGTTATGTGACCCAAGAGCTCGTCAGGCATTCAATGATTGGGATGGGAGAGGGTTTAAGTTGGGTTTTATTTGTGTTTTAATGTCTATTTTATTCTGGTTTTTATATGTTGTTGTACACCACCCTGAGTCACTGCACAGCAAGTAGGGCAGTATAGAAATGCTGAGATAAATAAATAAACTGCTCCACCAACCTAGCGCCCAACTTTGAACAGTGGGGTCTGACAATGTCTCCCACCTTAGTATACACCCATTCACTGGGCACATTGGTTGGTGGGCAGGAGAGCAGTTCCCAAGCAACTTTGGCCGGGCCCTGCCATACCTGGCCCTTCTACACCCAGTATTGCAATGGGTCGCTGCTGGAATCCACAACGGGCTTCTCCAGATGCATGGCCACTGCCCTCTCTGCATTATTAGACTCCTTGCAGACGTGGCTGCTGCTGTCGCCACCAACCTCTCCCACTCCCCACAACAGCCACTGCTGTTCTGCCTGCTCTGGCATGCTCCAGCGGGTGATGGTGCAAGAGCTGCCGCGGGCCAGCTGCTAGCTCTACTGCTGGGGGTGCTCTGCATCTCTTCCCCCCTGCTGCTTCCCTCCTTGTCAGTGCCCTGCTCCTGCCGAATGGCCCGCTCTGCCCTCTGCACCCTCTCCACCATCACATGCTTCCTCAGGAAAAAGTCCACAGAGTGAGCTACCACATTCCCCTTCACTCAAGGGATGCCAATTTCCTGCTCAGAATCCAGACCAAGAGGATGACTTGGCTTAGGGTGACTGTCGACATGCTCAGGGTCTCTGTCATGTCCTAAAGGGCTTAAGGATGTGCATGACCTGGGCCGTCATGACAGTCTTCCCACTCTAGCGATGACACCACCCCAATCTTGCCCACATAGGCAACCTCATGCAGGATGCGCTGCTGCTCCACCTGTTGCTCCAGCATGAGGTAGATGGAGTTCCACCTCGTGCTCACATCCTGCATGAGGCAGTGCTCCTGTACCCCCAGCTCCACCTGCTTCTCCCTCAAGTGGTGACTACCCTTCACCATTTTGGGAAAGAACTGTGCATTCACAGAACAGCCTGGTGGCCATTTTGTGCATGCACAGTTCTTTTTCTTGTCCCCCCCAACCCCCGTCACAGAGAAGAGAGAGAGAGAGACAGACAGACAGACAGATACGGACAGGAGACTTACCGCAGGATACAGCACACATAGAAATCGAGAAAAAAGATCTTGACAAGAAAGCTTGATTCTCAACGAGAATCAAGAGAAAATGAGATTGAGTTCCAGCTCTAACTGATAGCACCAACAAGTACTCTTGTTGAAGTAGTACATTATCTACCTTCCCTTTTCAATCAGTGAGGGAAGGGGTCTGCCAGGTCCCTTCTCCCCAGGCCCAGGGCATCCCTCACCATCAAGTGAAGTGTGTGGAAATCACAGGGGAAGCCCTTACACCCGCATTCTCACACTGCCTTTCGCATATTTGCCCCATTGATAATCCAGGTGCATCAGGGGTCCAGAAGCACTCAAAGGCTGTTAACCTGAGTGACCAAAGGGGGCCAGACCCGATCACTAACAGGAGTCTTAATTCCCCCCAGGTCACAGGGTCGACCAACCATCACTTCAGTCTTATCAGGATTCAGCCTCAATCGGCTCATCCTCATCCAGTCCCCAACATCAGCCAAGCATCAGATAACCTTTATCCTTCCTTATGAGGAACTTTCAACCTTTCCTTATGACAAGAAAGCCTGATTCTCAATGAGAATCGAGAGAAAATGAGATTGAGTTTAAGTCCTAAGTGATAGCACCAAAGGGTGAGGTGTCTTTTCCATAGGAAATCTGGTGTGTGTGATCTTTCTCCTTTCTTCTGCCCCCTCTCGTTATATCCTCAGATCAAGGATAATAAGCACCATTTGGATACTCCCAATTATATTGCTGTAAGGGGTCAGGATGACCTCAAAATGGTATCACTGGAATTCTAGGGCCATGGCCAGATCTGCAGTGCCATCTCCACTCCTTGACTTTGGCTAAGAATCTGCCCAATAGGCCTTTTGTTTCAGCCTTTGCCATGCCTCTGCTTCCTGATCGGCTGCCTTCCCAGATAGGTCTGCCAAACAGGAAGCTGGGAAGATCAGTGCTCTCCCCCTGTTTTTGCACTTGATCTTGTTCCATTGCCTGATCTGTTCCCCAGACCTGATCCTGTTCTGCTGCCAGACCTGATCTTGCTCTGCTCCAGATCCTGCTACTCTGTCCCAAATCTGCTGTTCTGAGTCCACGCATGGCCAGACTCTAACCCTGACAGTTTGATCTTCCCCCTCACTTGAACGCCACTTTGTTTTTTAGGGGGGGAGGGGATCCAGTGTCCGTCTGGCTCCAGGGACCAAGAAGCAGAAATGCTCCATCTGGAAGTGAGAAAGGGCATCGACTACACTGTTGTTCACTCCGGGGGCATGTTTAGCGATAAATAATATATTATACCATAAACATGTCAAAACAAATGCCCTAACCAGCTTCATGACTCTCTGTGATTTTGATGACAGTGAGTTTATTATATGGACCATGGCCATATTGTCACACCAGAACACTATGGAGTGATCCGCCAACTCCTCTGTCCAGATCCGGATGGCCACCACAATGGGGAACAGCTCCAGAAAAGTGGGGTCCCGAGTGATGCCCAGTCTCTGCCACTCATCCGGCCACAGAGCAGCACACCACCTCTGCCAGAAATATACCCCAAATCCTAAACCCCCGGCTGCATCAGAGTGAACTTGAAGTTCTGCCTCCAGCAACAGGTCCTCTCTCCAGAAGCTAACTCCATTGTATTCTGCCAAAAAGGTGGCCCATACCCTAAGGTCAGCCTTCATCTCCTGTTTTACCCGGATTTGATAGTGGGGCGAGAGATTGCCCTGGAGCTTGTCATATAGGTGAAACAAAAATGCTCTTCCCAGGGCTACTACCCTACAGGCAAAGTTCAGGCTTCCAACCAGGGACTGCAGTTCCCTGACTGTGCCCTGACGACATGCTCCATTCCTTTCAATGATTTCAAATTTGAAGGGTGGGGGGGAATTTTACCGGCCGCACATCCCGGGCGGGGATTCTAATCTAAAACCTTCTTTAAAACCTTGAACTATATACACTACCTCACTCCTGTCAGGGTGTTCCCACAGGGCCGCTTCTAACTCGTCCACTCTAACTGGTGTTGGGGCCCTTTGCATTATTTCCCCCGGGGGCCCTCTCTTGTCCCCCCTTTCCCATTCTGGCTGGGTTACTGCGTCCCTTAAATCCAATCTGCCTTCCCCTCGTACAGGCTGATGTTGCGTGACTCCCCCCGCAGATGGAACACGCGTGCTTGTACCTGCAGTTGGTGCGGCCACAGTGGCCCGCACATGCAAATTCCCAACACTGAGGGGCTCCCGTGGTTTGGGCCCTCCAGCCCTCCCTCCGAAATGGATTGTTCGACGGAGGTACCCCACCCTGTGTCAATACGTGGTCGCAATCCGTTTGCGGCCCATTCACGTTGCTGCACATGCTATCAAGCCACAGGCAATTGGCATGCGTGTCCCATCTGAGGCCTGGCGTATAGGATGCACTGTGTATGAAGGCCTTGTCATAGCACCACCAGGCCCCAGATGGACCAGTATCATATGCCTGGCGGATTATCTCCACATACTTCATCATCGCATACACCCCATTCGGGTAGGCCTGCACTATGACTCTTTGGTATATGGCCCACGCTAGTGTCCAGTTGGCCCAGTTACGGTCCACTTTTGGATGCTTGAAGCGCTCTTTATCCTTGTCCCTGTCCTTATCATTAGAGTCTGTCAGGGGCTCTGAGAATAGTAGTTTAAATATATCAATATAGTCTCCCCTCCAAATTTTTTTTACATATCGGTTGGTGCAGGTGTGCCCCCAGTGGGGCTGACACGTCAACATACCCACCCCCAAGGGGCTGCAGCAGCCTCCCCAGTCCCTGGGTTGTTGTTCCCCCCCAGTTGAGGGCTGGCCCCATACCTGCAGTGCCTGAGCCCCGTACTGGCTTATCCCCCCTGCTGGTGCCAGCGGAGGGGGGCCCGCACAGGGCGGAGGCTGGCGTCCATGCCAAGCTTCAAGATTCAAGTGTCCACCATAATCACAGGGACTCAGGTGACCCCGCCCCCAGCCCTGCACCTCCTGAGGGCTGCTGTATGGCTCCTGCGGCCCCTATGCCAGCGGTGCACCAAGGGTAGTTACCAAGTATGCCCTGGGTCTGCCCGAATGTCCCCAGGGATTTCCACAGAGATTGCAATGTAACCCCAGCCAGCACCCCGTTAGTGACAGATGGGTAACTGGCCACTGTACCCAGTGGCTGCCCCCATTGTCCCTAGGGTTTGTTGTACGGTTCCTGCTAATGCTGTCCCCGTGGTGCCACATGGGTAAGCAAACCCTGTATGCTACTATGCTGTGTCTGCCATGATGTCCCTGGGGTTTGCCCCACCTGTTGGTAGCTCGCCATGCCGGCCCCCCTTTCCAAGTCACTCCTACCTCTCAGATACTGTTGAGTCCAGTTTCCGCCCGCTGGCTGGTATGGCTGGATCTGCTGTCCTGGACGTGACTGTTGATTGGCTTTCAGTTGCTGCCTTTGCTGTGTGACCAGAGGCGGCTGGTAACCCACAGGCCCTGTTCCAAGGCAGCTATCCTCAGGAGCGCTTCTTCCATTCCAGGTCCCGCGCGGTTCCCCTCGCCTTCCTGGCCAGCCGCATCCTGTTGCTCATCCCTGTCAAGAAACGGGGGAGGCCCCCTGACCGCGCCAGCTGCCTGTTGGGCTGGTTGCGGGGGGGAAGGCCTGACTCCCGACCGGCTGTGCGCCCTCCACCCCTTGTGCCCCCCTGATCCCTTTCTGGGCCTGTACCAGGGGAAGGGTTTGTCCTCCATCTGGCTGCGGTCCTGCCCCAGTTTGAGCTCCATCTACCTCCAACCTTACCTCCTGCCAGATCTGCGGGGGGTGATCTCTATCCCTATACCTTGCCAGGGTAGCAACCGCCCCCCCCCCACTTGTCCTCGGGTCTCAGCTAGCTGTTGCGGGTCAGCCCCTGCCCCATTCCCATGTCGCATGGCGAGGCCTGGACCGCCCGACGCCCCATCTGTTGCCACACTCGCTTGTGGCCAGAGGGCCCCAAATTCTACCACCCTAGGCCCATCCTCCCCAGGTCTACCTCTAAGTGACACTGCATCTCCTACCCGCTGGTCAGCTGTGGCCATCTGGGGCCCCCCACCCAGGCCTATTCCCCATACCTGGGAAGCAAGGTTGGCCCCTCCCACCATTTGCTGGTCCATTCCTCCTGGTCCTAAACCCCAGGCCCTTGATGTCTGTGGGAGGCCTGTTCCAGCCTGCCATGTCTCTTGTGGAGCCAGCCCTCTGGGCTGACCCTGCCTGTCACTGCAACAGATACAGTCCAGACTCATTCTTGCTCAGCCCAAATCCTGCTACTCTTCCTCTTAAGACATGATCCTGCAAATCCACCCACAACCTGGACTCTAACCCCGGTGATTATGCAGGTTGCACAAAATCTGGCTTCTGTCTATTAGAGAATAATCTGCACAAATGTTGCTTGAAAGAAAATGTGGCTCATCTAAGTATCTGTCCTACACATTCCATATTACTTTTTCCCTGCCACAGCTTCTTTCGACAGGGCAAACTACCTTAAAAAAACATGTGATGGAAACCACAATGCAAATAACATGAGAGCCAAAAAAGTAGGAAAGAAAAGGGAGGTAAATAGTATTCAGTAAGTATGTACCTTGCTATGTGACAAGGATATTTTCTAGTCCTGAGTAGGGTCACCTGGCTGGGGTCTAGAAATAAAGACCAGTAACCTTAACACTATTTTTGTGATTCCCTTCCCATTTCCTAAGAGTGGGGATTCTAGGAAATAATCAGCTGCATCTTTTGTGTGCCACAGCCCACATGCAAACTTGAAAAGGTATTGTTCTTTGATGGAAGTTTGCAGCCATAATTGTTGAGTGGGTTTGAAAAGTTGACAGAACAGATCTCCCAGCATGAGTTTGTCTAGTTATACAGCCGCTGGCTATCCTCCAGAAAAAAATCGTCTCCAATCATTTTTTGAAAGGCCAAAATGATATCGTTAAAGTCAAATCCCACTGTCCATACTCAAACCCTCTTCAGGCAAAAGACCCTTGAAAGTAAATGCAAAGTGAATTTTCCTGACTTCAGAACACAGCATTTGGCCATAACTAAACAGATCCCCAGAGATTTCAGTGTTTACTCTCAAGCAAGTTGGCTTTTTGAAAGAAAAAATAATAATAATCTTAAGCTTCAGGGATTTTAAATGCATGTAATTTTCAAGGTATTTTAATTGTTGCCAGTCTCACATGTCATGTCTTTATGTAATGTTCACCTATAACCAATTACAATTATCTTTTTATAGAGGTGTGTTGTTTTTTTAAACAAGGACACCACTTCTCAATAATTCCATAAGCTATTCTTGTTAGAGAACTCTTTTAATTTAAAAACTATTATTTTCTGTAGCATAAGTGGTAAGTAGCTTTTATTTTGATACCTTTTTACATTCAATATACTAAAAAAACCAAAAACAAAAATCCACCACCACCTAAATATCCTTCTAGTCATGTTCTGAAAGTCTCTTTTCTAACACAAAGAGCACAGCGAGCTCAGACCTAAAATGGTACCAGCAGTGCTGGGCTAGCAGGTGACATTATTATCTTCATGTCATGTTTGGTCATCCAAATGCATTTTTGCTATTCCCTTTTCTTTTAATGGCCCTGACCTTGCTAGCTACACTTAGAGTAGAGTCATTGTTGGAACCCAGAACAGTGATTTATTTTTGGTAGTAAAGTGGCTACTATATGGCATTTCCTTCATGAACACAATAGTTTCTTTTCAAGCAACAACAAAAAATAAAAAATAAAAACAGGTTCTTAGACTGAGCGTTAAGTAGTATGATGTGGGGTTAAAGTGATGAAGTAATCCTTACTCTTTACTGTATTTTTCTTTCTTATTCTTTGCAGTAGGTATGGGACTGGAATTTTTAAAGGGAGACAGGGGTCTATGCCTCACTGGAATTCAATGGGAATGGTGTGGCTAATTCATATATATATATTGGAGAACTAATTAAAAAGATTGAAATGTATAATATGCCTGCATTGAATATTTTGTTGTCCTTCCAGATTGTGATAGGGGATATCATTGTTCCTGGTTTCAAGTGTTTCCCCTTCTGTGGAAAAGATTTATAGAATTTAATAGTTATCCTTCGAGCACGAAAGATGGAGACAGACACAACTGATTGGGTCAAACATGGCTGCAACTCTTTACTGAGTTTGCAACTCTCGCTTTGGCAAGACGGGCGGGATAAAAATACACAAACTAAATAAAAATAAAATAAATTAAACTTAACCTCAGTCTGTTTAAAGTGAGGGAACTATAAACAATACCAAACCACCCACAACAAACACCAGTTCCAGCAAAATCAAAGTAACCAGTGGGCAGACACTACCGTACACTAATTTCAAGCAGAACCCCCTAAGGCAGGGTCCAGAAGGAGGGGTGTTATCCTACATAGACTGCTATGTATCAGTGTTATCCTACATAGCCAGAGCAACTTAACCAAACCCCGTAGGGTCGGAGCCAAAGTTGTGGTTCACACATCCCCTTATCAGCAGTAACTCCAACCCCCACTTTATAAGGAGGTACCTCAATTTGAATTCCTGATTTCCATTCCATTGTTCTTTACCTATAAAAACCCTGGACATCCACCACAATATCAGAAAAAGGCATGCTTGCCCCCCCCCCACCTTCCAGATTGAATCAGAGGACAGCTCACAATGTCCTCTTCAGTACCGTTAAATAAAGGTGGTGACGGTTGCACCTCATCCTCCTTGTTCAATTTTAGTTTGTCAGCAAATATCGCTATGGTCAATTCGCACTTCACCCTCAGATGTTAACCAACTGTGTATTGCCCAGTTAACCCTTCCTCTAGCTTTGTCAACTTAATGTGGATTAATCGCATTTCTCAGGCCTGCTGCTGCAAAAGCTGCAAAAACACTATATTTGCATGCGGCATTAATTACCAGATCCATAGGCAATTCCTTTTAATCTTTTTATCACCTCCAAACCCAAAATTTGTGGGAGATCATTCTTCCCCCAAGTGGATCACCAGCACATGAAGCCTAGGCCTGTTCAGTAACCCATGAACTGTAGGAGAGAATTGGCCTCACTGCATCCCTTTCTGTCCCTTCCAACATATTTCAGCCCAGTCACTCAAACCAACCTGAGAACCTCCATTGCTTTGCTTGGAAGATTTTGACTTCCAGTAGATGATGCTGTGTCCGATGATCCACACTCATTTTCACGCACCCAGCTCCAGTATCCCTAAATCAACAACTAGAAATTTAGCGAGCAAGGTTAATAAATCACAGTGCTCTTCAAATCCTGCAGACTTACTGGCCCCCATTTGCTGGGAGCGGACTCATGTACAAGTGGAACTCTCCCGATCTTCACCTGCCCAATGTTTGAATCTCCTGCTCCCTAAAACCTGCTGTAGCTGCTGAGGAGGCAGCCCCGATCCTGAATGAACGCAATCCGAACAACTCTGCTCGATATCCCAGATTACTCAGACACTGCCTCATTACTGCTACAAACTGGTAGCTGGTCAGTGAGTGTCCGTTGGCATGTGTAAACAGATACAGCTCATCTGTTATTTGTCATCATGAACCTTACCAGGCACATAGAAAGATCCCTAGAAACCTTCCAAACAGGGAGTCACATGAATTTGCTTAATGATGAAATCATACAAAGTATATAAAAGCATAAAAATATATTGTAATTTTAAAAAACAAAATTGACCCATGCTCTTCTTCTCTGTTGATCTGATTTGGACCTTTTAACCTGCAAAAACATTGCCCCTTCATCCCATTGCATATCTACCAGCTGAAGAGCTCTGCGTGACCTATCAAAATGCGAACCTGCAACTACCTCACTCAACTAGAAAGCCCCATAGAAGATGACCTTAAAGAAAGGCTCCCACAAATAGCAATTCTTCGCTTGATCCTGTGCAAATTTGGCTCAAGGCCGACATCATGTCATCCAAGAGCCACGGGGTAGTAGAGAGACAACTACTGCCTCTGCTGGCCTCTTCCCTGTGCCATGATTCGAGTAAGCCCCACAGCAATGGGATCTGGACTGGCTCAGGATATTCCACTAGCTTGGAATAAAAAGAGATGGCTGTCCATCTAAACACCACAACCCATAATAAATAACTTGAGGGAGAGGTATTGGAAAATCATCCTTCCACCCTTATGCCAACCTATATCCCTGAAACTCCCTGAAAGCTCTCTGGTAGGTTGCCCTGGTGTTGGGGGCAACAGAACTCTGAATGGCATTGAAAAGTTGTAAGACCCAAGGTTCCACAGCTCGGCAAGAACAATGAACAGTGTCCTTCTGCTCATCCCAGGAGCAAGTGCCCTGAAACGTTCCATCTGTATTCAAGAAAGGGCATCAGCGATGCCATTGTTCATTCCTGGTGTATGATAAGTAGAGAATAAAATATTATTTCTCAAACAAAGCAGTACACATTCCCTGACCAGCTGCATCACTCTGCTTGATTTGGAAGAGAGAAAATTGACCATGTACACCACTGGTAGGTTGTCACACCAGAACCAGAACCTAGGATTTGCAAAATGGTTGGTCCATAAATGGACCACAATCACTATGGTAAAAAAGTTACGGGATCAAAAACTCCAGGAAGCTCAAGTCCCTAATGATACTCCCAGTGTCTCGGCCTGGGACCACCTCCTAGCAAACCATATGTCCTGAAAAATATTCCCATACTGCAGTTACAGCATATGCCTGGGGCTGGCCCTGATTGCTGCCAGCCCCCTCCCAGGGCAGGGCATGGGTACAAATGTGCCCCATGCCACGGTGGCTATGCCCCTGCAGCAGACTCTGAAGCAGGTAGTCAGAGTCACCCTAAGTTCATTAATTCAGTGATCTATTATTCAGTATCACGGTGCTTCAGAGACTCTCGCTCAGTGGTGGAAGGCAGCATAAAACCGCTTGTGTTCACAAACTGCAGACATGCTGCATCTGCAGATACTGGCAGCAGGTAATGTGAAATCACGGAAATATCGAGGGGAAGTTGTCAGCAAGACACATTAAGTTCCAAGTTCTCGAAATGGAATGGTGGCACGGTAACAGCTGCCTCCGCTTCAGTCCTCCACTCCATTGTACTCTTTCAAAAATACCACCAAAATATCCAAATCTTCTCTCATATCTTGTGCAACCTTGATGTGGTGGTGGGCTGCCCCAGTCTCACAAGTCTTGGCATATAAGTGGGACAGAAAGGCCCTACCCAGAGCCATCACCCTGAAAGCAAAATTTAACCTCTTGAGCAATGACTGAAGCTCACAAAGTGTGCCCATCACAGCCAGCCTAACTTTCATGATGACAGCTAACAGGGTGGCCATTTTGTCTCCTAGAAACCTAGACGCATGTGCCACCAAATCAAGCTCAATTCCGAGATAAGTGAGTGAGTAGGTATGTGCAGGGAGGAACATTGTTATTTTCATTTTGTTTGTGTTTGATCTTTTTCTGTTTAGTTTTATGTTTCATTTTTATTTAATTTACATTTAAAATTTCATTTTCCATTCATTTCAATGGCTATTCATGGCTTTGTTAGGGAATGGGAAATGCAGTAAGATCTAATGCCCACAGGGAAGCAAAGGAGGGGCACTAGAAAATATGAAAAAGCTGCCTGTGACACACACAGCACCGAAGAAAGCCCTATCACAGGAATTCTCTGTGTGTATCAAGTGCTGTGTGATGTCTGAATGATCCCAATTGACCATCAGAGATGCCAGTCATGCTCTCCTATTACCTCACGATCCACCTCTCCTTTCTTTAATTGATACACTGTTTGTTTTGCCTGACAATCTCACTGCAGCGATCCCATTTGGCCAGCAGAGATGCCAATCATGCTTTCCCATTCTCTACTTTCCCCTCTCTCCCTAGTTTGAATTGTTTTGCCTCACAACCACACTGCATCAGGCACTGTTAGACAAAACATAAACAAAATTTAAATGAATTACTTTTTGTGTTCTTTAAATTCTGTTTACAAACTTTTGTTTGAATTAAGAAGAAAGCACTAACAAAATACACACCCCTATGAGTGAGGTTGACGGACCCTCTGTTTTCTCCTCCACTAATGGCACATCCAACGTGGCCACCATATCTCTAAAACTCTGCAACACATTAATACATTCCTGAGACTCCACCCTACCTGTGGACAGGAAGTCATCTAAATAATGGGTCACATGATTTGACCTAACCCTCTTCTGGACAATCCATCCAATGGCAGATCTAAACTTCTTAAAGGCAGCACCCAAAATGGAACAACCCATTGGCATTGCTTTGTCAAAGTAAAACCTGCCTAGAAAAGAAAAGTGGGTGGGGAAAAAACCTCCTGCCTTGCACTCTGATTTAACTTTATTTATTTACATTTAGAGGAGAGAGCGTGATCCAATAGGGGTGGGCGAACAGAGCGCCGTTTGGATGTTCGAACGGTCAGTTTGAATCCCGAGTTCGGGTTTGGATGTTCGGTTCAGCAGAGTTCAGTTTGGCTGAACATTAAAAAAGTGCTATTGGTACCAAAACCGATTTTTTTTCCGTATCAGTATTTTTGGCCATGAAACCACCCCTGGTGCCAGGAAGTCTGATCCTCAGCTGCCTCCCCCTTCCAGTCACATTTTTACCACCCAAAGTCACGTTTTTCCCTCCCCTGAACTCATCCGAACTAATCCGAACTTTTCTGAACTGTTTGGAAGTTTGAGCGTTTGGTTCGGAAGTTTGAGCATTTGGTTCAGAAGTTCAGTTCGGTCATCCGAACAGGCAGAGTTCGGGCCGAACTCTGAACTTCCAAACCGTGTTCTCCCATCCCTATTATCCAATGCCCTTCTACCTCCCACGTCTCTATCCCAGTTCCCTTGACCACTCTAACCTGGCGTTCGAACCCCCCTGCGGTTATGAAGCAGGGTGTAGAGAATGCTTCAATTCCTCCCTTTACTGCAGTGATTGAGTGAGGGTGGGGGGTGTAGGATCACAGGCCTCCCGCGATCAATTGCCTCCCAGGGAGACAAGCAAAGTGGCCTGCAACTGCAGGAGAAAGGGAGCCCATAGAGAAGACTATTCCCTGAGTGGCTTGTCATCCACTCCCTGTTCCTCTACTCTGGCTGATTCCCACTCCTGCTTCGCTGTGTGGGCCGTGTACGTCATCTCAGCTGCACCCGGCTAGACTGCCACAGCTGCTCCAGCATGTAACCCGACCACTACCACTACCCACCCATACCTCCACTAAAGAAAGCACTTCTCACAATCCTCCATCCCATCCTTGAAGCCCCGATGGACCAAATGGCCTGAGGTTTAAACTGGCGCATGCACCATTAATGTTGTTCGGCCCTGGGATGTGACTGCCCAACCCCCACTGCCTTTCATCTCAAAGGTGTGTGGGGGACAAGGCTCCTTCCCCCACAGGTGTGGGGTGGGGAGAGGGAGGAGAATTTTGTTTAATTGTGCCAGCATCTAAAGAAATTATTCAAAATTCTAGAGCATTTACCACAGATTGCATCAATGGGGAACTAAGGGTGATTTCAAACGTGCTGGCCTCCCTTGTTACCATGGTCCAGGATCCATTTTGGATCCAGGACAGGAATCAGGCCATCCGTCATTTAAACGTGCCAGTCTGATTCCGCTCAGGGATCGGGGAGGGGTCGGGGCTGTGCGGTATGACATGTGGCTGCACAGCCCCAGCCCCCCATGCTCCCCCAGTCGCCCGCCCTCCTGTAGACGGGTGGGTGCAGTGGACAAACTGGCTGCTGCTCCCGATCCCAAATTGTGGTCAGGACCATGCTCCGGACTCGGTGGAGGTAACAGGTGTTACTCTCCACCGTTTCCCGACCGTGGTCCAGCTAACCATCATTCAGGAGGTGAGGCCAGCCTCCCCTCCGGAATGGTGGTCATTCAGATTCCCGTCGGAGGTTCACTGGGGTGAACATCTGGTGGGAACCCCTGCAGGTGTTATTTTATTTATTTATTTATTTATTTATATCCCACCCCTCCTGCCCACAGGGGAGTCCGGGGCGGTGAACAACACTCATAAAAAAATATATGTTTAAACAATTTAAAAATACAATACAATGTGGGGAAAACCCCCACCCCACCCCTACCCATCGCCAAAAGCCTGACGGAACAGCCAGGTCTTACATACATGCCCTCCTCCACCACAGGGGATTGACTGTGGTAAAAGGGAGGCCCGTGACGTCTGAAATCAGCCTAAATCTCTGCCATTTTTAGATCGTCTCTATGAAGTAATAGTGGCTCATTATGGATAATTTGAATAGGATACTTTGAAGTATGAGAGAGAAAATCATTCTAAATTAAATTCTGTTGGATTTTTCCATAAATCTTAAATTCAGTCTGCTTTAAAAGAGGGTGCCATAAGGAAAACTAGTATGCTGTGCCCCAGGGGTAATATGTGGGGCTACACCTGTAGGTTGAGACAGAGGAAAGAAATATTGGCAGAATTCTGGAGTTGCTAGCATTCAGTGTGAGCTATCTCTTTGCTTGTGGCCATCACCAATCCACACAAATAGGACATAAGCACACGTTCTGATAATCTCATTTGTTGAGCAGTGGCAGAATATTTAGTGCTATCTGAGATATGAGTTCTGGTGAAGTTACCATCAAAGTTACCTTAGATAAAATGTAATGGAAAGGAAAATGCAAAGTGGTGCTTACTACTACAGGGTAGTGCTTGGAGTCACCTCCTGTCCACTTCTCTCTGCCTCTTTTAGGTCACTGCACATGCCACGGTCTTCTCTTGTCAAGATGGAATTCTTCTGCCAATGTCAATTACTTAGGCCATTTTTGAATGGGACATGCCCACGCACCTGATCACCCATACGAAAGCAGTGTGAGTGGGTGTCCACTCTTGTGACCCACCCACTCATGCCCACAGATGGAGCATTGGGATATTCCAGGAGTGGGTGGTGCATAGGTAGGGGCACACACCCAACGCACACCCAGCCCAGCCCAGCCCATTTAAATCCCCCCCCCTCGACTCACTGGTTGTGCGTCAGCACTTCACACAGCACACACGGACCCAACCCCCAGCTGTGCCCATTTTAAAATGGCCTTAGTTGCATATGGAAGGAATACATGTACTGGAAGTGTCTGAGTATAATCACCCCCTTCAAACTTCATTGCAAAAAGTCATTTACTGTTTTCATGCTATTTCTTTTAGCCCTTGAATATAACTTCTCTCCCAAGCTTAGATAACCCAGTGAGCAGTGCTTCAACCTCCCACATTATTTGGGAATTATCTACCAAATGCGTATGAATTAAATGCTAAGCATAAGTACAACAATCCAAAGAGAATACTCTGGAAGCAGCTAATACTATCTTACCCAACCATATGTTTTTATCAGTAAGCGATCACGTATATTCAGCACCCATAAAGGCAGCCTTGTGCTGTGGAAATGTCTAGGTGGAATGAAGGCAGCAGAGTTCTGTTTCTGAATGCTTAGAATTATAATGCCTTTCCTTGGAGAGAGTTACATTATATCAATAAGGATAAGCCACCTCTTATCCAAAATGTGCAGAGATCACCAAATCTAAAATCAATGTAGCAGTTAATTCCATTAGTTCCATTTACCAGGAACTCTGATTATCCAAATGTTTTAGATTTCGTCCGAGAGTTTTGGATAGTTGTGGTTTGCCTGCATATTCATATAAGCAATATTATTGTTATTTATTAATAGCAATATCTTTTGGATAGTTGTGGTTTGCCTGCATATTCATAAAAGCAAATTATTGTTATTTATTAATAGCAATAAAACCCATTTGTATAGCACCATAAAGCTGCACTGTGTTTTGCAGTAATAACAGTATGTTCTCTCATTCAAATATTTCATTTGTCTACTGTCACCTTCATTTTCACCATGGCTGCCACTGCTCTTGGTCTTTAGACTTTACATTTGGTGTTTTTAGATGGGTGCAGAGGCAGACTGCTCTCGAGCTGCTCTGGGACTGCACTCCCATGTCCCACCCTGCCTGGGTTGGGTTCAGATGGACTCGGCGGGTTCCATGTCCTGTGGTCGCCCGCACAGTGCCACCTCCTGAACCATAGAGTTGTGGGCAATTGCCAGGTGCTCTAGGCTGGTGCCTGCAACCCTATGGTGTTGCCCAGGGGAATGGTCAGATGGAAGCAGAGCAGTAGCATGGATCCACACATCAGATGGACAGCTGCTCTGCTTCGGTCTGGTGCCCTGAGTTTGGCCAGCCCGCTTCACTGGCAGTGCTCTGGGATGTTATGTACTACTGATGGTGAGGCTCACCAGGAGCAGGCACAGCCTGCTCTGCCTGTACATCTGGCAGGATACCTTTTAGATTGACGGACCACTAGGGGTGAAGCAAGCAGAAGAGGGGCAACTTGTCTGAAAACACCCACTGTGTCATTACTGATTCTACCCTCCCTTCTGGTAAATATTTCTTGGCAGGACAAGTTTTAGGGGTTGGCAGAGTAGGTGGAGTAGATGGAAGTTTAGAGTGGCAAAGTTAACAGGATGGCAACATGAACTCTCTCTAGGCCACCCTACAAGCCTAACTCAGGGAATGGAGCACTCCTAGTTCATTTGGTATCCTCTTAAATTCAGTTTGTCTACCCAGGGATGGTTGGGATGTGTTAACCTTCCCCATTGGACAGCTAATTGGCAGGACACCAAGAACACTTCTTTCTCTGCCTGAAGTACAAGCTCCCAGTTTGAGGGGTGAGCTGTCAGGGGGCAGCATTTTATTACTTTGCCTAGAGTGATGTGTTGTGTTGACCAGGTTCTCAGTATTAGTAATATTGTTAATTATTTATTTAATTTGTTGGATCCTAATTGATAATTGATTGATAATTGGGCAGGTTCAAACCTGGATCAACTCAAATTTTACAGAGATACCCAGAGAGATTGAAATGACCATATAAATGGAGATGGACATATCATTATCCATCTAATAAGCATATATTTAAAGATATTTGAAGAAACATAAGTAAAAGTATTCATTATGGAACAGAATCATAAAACAGAATAGGTGTCTTATAGGTGTATTCCTATAGACAATGTTACTTTAGTTACATTTAAAGTTTAAGAATTAATATAAATTACAGTGATGAACTTAAAACAAGCAGAGTTACCATAGGAAAAGATCATGGTGACCAAGGAAGGAGAACCACGGGAGAGGTTCATGGCAATCCAGGGCAATATTCCTTTGGTTACATAGGATTTTTATAGGAATAATGATGTCATACTCAAGATGTGATGGTAGCCAATCAATTCATGAATTCATATTAATTAAATATTAATAACTGCTAGTAGGGATGTCCAAAATGGGCTTGTGTGCTACTTATTCACGCGTAAAATTATAAATGTGTTTACGACTTTCATGGCTAAACTATTGGGAATTGAAACCTGTACCTCCACCCAAGAAATATCCTGTTATTGAGATACTTTGAACCAAGTTTTGCAACACACTTTACTTCCATTTCTATAAACTCAAAAACATGTTTACTGGAAATTTGTAGGGATGTGCGAACAGAACCAGGTTCGGATGTTTGGCCGTTCGGTGGTTTAGGTCGAATGTTGAGTTCAGATTCGGTATTTGGTTTGGTCGGTCTTGGTTCGGTCTTTAGTTCGGTGCAGTTGGGAACTGAAAATGACATTTGGTTTTTGAAATAAAGGGAAAAAACTGAAAAACATAATTCCGGCTATAACATTTTTGTTTCTTATTCATTTTTGATGAAATTTGGGGAAATTGTACCCCTGATGGAGGGCACTATGTGTAGCAAAATGATTAGATAAAGGGAACCAATTTCAAAAGCAATTGAATGTTGTGATTTTAAGAAAAGCTCCATACACATTCATGGCCACAACTTCTTTATCTTGCATCCAATGTTCATGAAACTTGTGCATATTATGTCCCTCCATAAGCTTAATACTTCTGCCAATTTTTAGAAAGAGTGGATAAAGGGTCCCAGGAATATAAGACATTAACCTGAAAATACATTTCCAGCTGTAACGTTTTGATATTCCATTCTGTTTACAGGATATTTGGCAAGAATGTATCAAATACTTTTCCTGCCATTTCAGCAAATGTACAGGAGATTTTGATAAAGGGACCCAATTATATAAGCAATTGATGTTGTCCCTGTGAAGATCATTATTCAGATGAATATCAGCATATTCAGTGCCAGTCAGAGGCAGGCACCCTGCATGGCAGGGGGAGAGAGACTGTAGGAGGAAGGATGTGGAGCAACCCCAAAGACTGACAGACACATTCAATGGCCAAACACATTACTGCAAGCTTCTAGCTTTACAGGACCAATTGGTAGTGGCTTCGAGGTGGGCATAGGGGGCGGCCCTGTGGCGGGCATAAGCAACATAACTGGGACTTCTGAGATAGCATCCCAGCAGTCAGGAGACATAGTTTAAACACATCCAGGCTGGCCAACTATCAATCACATCCTGCAGCACTGAGACAGAGGACATAAGAGAATTTCTATTGACTCTTTCCTAAACAGATGCTTCTGACTTCCCAGAAACAAGTGGGGGAGATATGTTGGGATGGTCCCAGCACAGAATGAGGATATTTGATTGACATTTCTGTTGGCCAATTCGCATCACAAACCGATCTTATACCACAGTGACATAAGAGAATCTCAGGCATAGGCCTCTTCTCTTCATATGTTGTACAGGCATTTAAAATTGGGACCCTTTATAAAATCTTTCTGATGTTTGGGAGAGATAATCATGAAAGTGTAATATATAGCCCTGCCAAATTTCATGTACACTGGTTGGACTACAAAGATGTTATACTCAGACATACATTTATATGTTAATTGCTTATACCACCAAGACCTTTTTCCCAATCCTTCTGAAATTTGGCAAAGATACTAAATCTGGGATGGGGTATAAACTGGACAAGTTTCACCTACATTAGATGTGAGGCAAAGATGTTACAGCTAAGAATGTATATGTAGAATATTGCAAAATACAATACTTCAACTGCTTCTACAATCGGATTCCTTTATCCAATCATTTTGAAATTTGGTACACATAATGCTTTCTATTGGAGGTATAGGCATCTCATATTTCTGCCACATAGCATGAAAAAAAAACACGTTACAGCCAATAATGTGTTTTCCATTGAAACCAATGGAAATTCAATTCCGAACTCACTGAACACATCCAAACTGAATGTTAGAATTCGAGTTCGGTTTGCACGTTTGGTTCGGTCAACCGAACTATTTGAGTTCAGTCCGAACTCTGAACTTCCGAACCGCGTTCACCCATCCCTAGAAATTTGCTGAGGAGTTCGGAAGTTTACTAGGGGAAAGCTATCCTATATATGTCAAAAGTGATAATGCCTGTTTGTCAAAACTATAGCCAATATTTTAAATGTAACCCACTGGGTCAACAGGTGAAATGTGTCATGTTGGCCCTGTTTTTTGGTGCAGGACCTTGTGGAAAGTGCTGTGCTAAGTCCCCATGGGAGCTCGGTCTTATTTATTATTATTATTAATTATTATTATTATTATTATTATTGAATTAATTAATTTTTATATAGCATTTTTTTATATAGCATTTACCTTCCATCGCACTCGGAGCACTTCACATAAGACTAATTAACACAAATTTTAATCCCCACAACAACCCTGTGAGGTAGGTTAGACTGAGAGAATATTGTGATTGGCCCAAGGGCATCCAGTATGTTTCTAGCTAAGGTGAGACTTGAACCAGGGTCTCCCCCTACCTCCCGGTCCAGGTACTACACGCTTAGCCACTATACCACACTGGCTCTGCATCCTAACTTCACTTGGCCCTGACACTAATTAATTCCAATTGAGCACTGTGGAGCCAATTAGGAGGGCTAAATACTCCCAGCTAGTGCTGAGCAGGAAGCTACTGAACAGCAGGAAGAAAGGACCATAAAAGGCTGAGCTACAGCTCTGAAGAGACTAGACCACCAAGGAACTCTACATCAGGAAGCAGTAGCTACAGAGAGCCTAGATAGGGGCTTGCCTCAGGGAATGGGGACTTCTGGATGGAGAGAGAACAGGCTCAAGAGAGAAGGGACAGGCCTTCAATGAACCATTGGTTGTGGTACCACTGTAAATAAACTTCACAAAGGGAGAGAACTGGGTCTCTTCCGGCACTTCTGAACAAAGTAGAAGGGTATCTACAACAACTTACCACCCTCTCACAAAAAACTGCTGGCCTGAACCCGCCCACAGAAACTGCTGGTGCTTTCAACTTTGAAAGCTGCACATACTCACCAAAATAAATTATCAAGAAACTAGCCCAATAAAAGATTGAAACAACTTTGGGTGCAATCTTCTATTGTGATAGTTCTTGGGTTAGCAGTTTGTGTGAGCACAGGCCCCGGTGTAGTGAACAGGACTTCCACTTTCAGTAACTGATAACATGGGCATCACTGCCACAGAGAATTCCTTTAACCCCCATTGAGAGAATTAGAGTTTGATTTGGCCCAAGGCTTGAGGGAAGGGTGTGTATCCTCCATTTTGTGAGCTGGATGGACCATGCTGCTCTTTTTGTCTTGTGCAAAGTAACCAATTTGGGGTGTTTTTCCCTGCTTGCATTTTGAATTTGAACCTTTTACAAGACTGGGGTTGCAAGGTTTCCTCCTGGATCTCTGTTTTTTTCTGAACTTGGGAACCTGAGAGAGACTCAGGCAGCCTTGAGTTGTTGTTATTGTTAGTTATTGTTACTTATTGTTAGGGCTATGTATTTTTCACAGTGGTCATGTTTCTTGTGAAATATTTCCCCCTCTGTGACTTTTTACCTTTCCCCATGACTGCTGTGGAAGCTCTCGGTTTTTCCCTTCTGGACCTCTGCCTGCTAGTAGTGCTGCAGCAGCAACAGCAGATCGGACTGGGAGATAAAACTGTGTGTAAACAAACAACTCCTCCCCACATGAGCAATCAGAAGATTGTTGCCTTGTAAAGAAGGCTCTTTGAGATGGCTCACAATTCAGTTGTGCATGGCATGATCACCATATTAAAAGGATATACTACGTGATGGTCTCGAGTTCCTCTATTTTAAAAAGCACTCTCCCCCTCAGAATGACAGTTCCTTACAACCCTTTCTAGGAATATAAGAAAATGCCATGCGAGGCTGGAAGGGTGGATGTTATCAGAATGTTCGGAACCATCTCGAAGAATCTTGTTTACAAGGCAGTAACCCTGCCCCAAAGTCTACTCTTGCAATCTAAGAAAGGCACAGGTGAGGGGAACACAGGGAGAGAAAGACACATACACATTACCATTTGTACAGATTTTGTTTACAGATGGGAAACTGAGGCTGTAAAATTCCATATAAATCTCCAAAGTTGGGGTGGCCCTGCCTAGTGCCTACCATTGGCCATGCCCACCTCTGGGATGGCCTCACCCACTGCTGGCCCTGCCCGCTGCCCCACTAGTCTCAGGACCCACCAGCCACCACAACTGCACATCCCTACCAGTCCCCTCCCCCCTTCTTCTAACCCACTAGCTCCCCTCCTAGGACTCCCAGTTCCCAAGCCACCTGCTCTAACCCACTAGCCCCCACTGCCACTTGTCATGTAAATACTTAGAAGTCTATGATATGCTAATTGTTATGACAGTTTAATTCAAGAATCATGGGTATCCAGTTCTTGATAAGCATCATGGATACGAAAATCCTCAGTCAAAATCCAAAATGTTCACATGGTCTTCCTCAGGGATAATTCTTTGGCTAATTAGAAAATACAGAGTAAAAATAGGAATACAAATAAATAATACAATCAGTCAATGTTGTTGACTCGATGTAACCAAGCCAAGCGCATGCACCTGGGACCTCGCATCCTCATAAATGTTACACTTCTTGTCTCTCCCTATGTTCCCCTTCCTTCATCTCCCCCCTGCCCCCTGTCTCTCAGATTGTAAGCCCTAGGGCAGGGACCGTGTCTATTCAATTACTTTGTAAAGCGCCAGGTACATTGTTTGCGCTATATAAATGTTTAATAATAATAATAATAATAATAATAATAATAATAATAATGTGAGTATAATTAAATAATGCCATCAAAATCATTTGTCTGATATAAAATCATCTTACATATACCAAAATATCATAAATAATGGCACATTGCCGGCATCCTAGAGATCTTCCAAACAGGGAGTCACATGAATTTGCTTAATGATGAAATCTTTCTATAAAAAGTATATAAAAGCATAAAAATATGTTGTAAATTGAAAAAGCAAAGGCAGGATGAGATAAAGAGAAAAAAAGAAGGGAAAAGAAGGAGGGGTGAAAAGGGAGAGGGGGAAAGGGGGGAGGGTAGAAAAGTAGGAGAAGAAAGAGGAAAAAGATAGATAGATAGATAGATAGATAGATAGATAGATAGATGATAGTAGAGAGTTGTAGGATTCAGCTTAGTGATAGAGATAGCGTTAGTGATTTAGTTTTAGTGTTTGTAGGCGTAGGTCTGTGTACTTATTAGATAATCCATTTAGTTCATAGCATTTAGAATATTTAATAGCAGTTAGATTTAGTGTAGATATATATAATATTAGATTAAAAAATAAATAAATAAACCCCATATAAAAACAAAAAAAAACAAATAAAAAACAAAAGAAAACCATATAAAACTCAATAAAAAACCAAAAAAACATATAAAAAACAAAAAAACCACCCATAACAACATTTCCCGAACGGCCGAACGGAACAGCCGAACAGCCTAACCAAACTGCTGAAAAGAACGGCCGAACCGAACAGCCGAACCCGAACTCAGCGAACTAGCCGAACTGCCAAACAGAACGGATGAACCAAAAGCAGCCGAACTGAACAGACGAACCAAACGGACGAAACGAACGCAGCCGAACCGAAAGGACGAACCCGAACTGCGATCTGTTCACCCATCCCTATTGATATCCCAACTAAGCTGTCCCACTTCCAGTCGAACTGCCGCAGCTGGAGTTCCATGAGGAATTCTAAGTAATGTTTGCAGAAAGCCAAATTGGAAAGAACCCAATTTGGGTTTAGTCAGCGGGATCCATAACTCCGCCCCATAAAGTAGCTTAGATTTTACTTTGGCATTACAAACCTGAATAGCAGGCTCAACTGCCAGCCTGCCAGAATTATAAAAGTATCTCGCTATAGCTCTCATGGTTCCTTTGGAAGATTCCTTTGCCCTAGCTACATGAAAATTCCACTTTCCAGACGCATGGAAGTGCAGGCTTAAATACTTAAAAACAAAAACTTGCTGGATGGCATTTCCCATAATATCCCACTTATGTTTGGTCCTAGAATTAGAGAATACAAGAACTTTTGATTTATCAAAATTTATCTCTAGTTCATTTGACCTGCAAAACAAAGCAAACTCCTTAAGTTGTCTCTTTAGACCTATTTTTGTTTGGGAAAGAAGGGCCAAATCGTCAGCGAACAGGAGGCAATCTACTACTCGTGAAGCAAGTTTAGGAGGATGAAAATCCAAGCTCGCCATTCTAGGAATAAGATCATTAATAAATAAATTAGGTAGACTGGGAGCCAAAACACATCCTTGTCTAACCACGTGGTTAACCGCCACGGGGTTAGACAGATGTCCCTCCTTGTCCAGCTTAATCCTCAAATGTTGGTTACAATGCAGACTCCTTATAAGACCCAAGAGTCTTTGATCCATGTTAGTGGCCCTTAATTTATCCCACAGCAAATCATGCTTGACCGTATCAAACGCTGCCTAGATCTAAAAAGGCAACGTATAGCTTACGACTCCTGTGTCTATATTTTTCTACCATATGATATAACATTAAACAATGCTCTATTGTAGAGTGAAAGCACTGAAACCCTGCTTGCTCTGGGCACAAGATGGAATTCTCATTAACCCAATGAGTAAGCCTAAGTAACAAGACCTTCGCATACAGTTTACTCACAACACTTAGAAGGGTAATAGACCTGAAATTTGCCGGTTTTGAACGTTTACCCTTTTTGTATATAGGAATAACAATAGAAGTCCCCCATGACTCCGGTATTTCCCCATATCGATTAATTGATGTGAACAGCACTGCCAACATAGGAACCCACCAGTCCTGGTTAGCCTTAATGCACTCGATTTGAAGGTTATCAAGGCCTGGAGCTTTATTATTCCTGCATAAATCTATATGATAAACTATCTCTGACTCCTCAATGTCCAGCCATTCAGGATTATCAATCAGCACTACAGGAGCACAGGTCCTAGGGCTTAGTGGATCAAAAAAGTGTTTATAAAAAAACTTTTCCTATTTAGTCGAAGGTATCGGGTATAAAGGTTCAGCCGATACTCTATTAACTGCATTGTTAATATATCTCCAAAATACCCTAGAGTTGTTGGTTTCAACTCCCTCAAGCATATTTGTCCAACTAGAGGTCCAATAAGTAGTTTTCTTAGTTCTTAATAAATGACCATATATTTTCTTATAGTCATAAAAACATTGACGATCCCCTTTTGAGTGACTCTTACAAAAATCTGCATATAACTTGACCAGATAATGTTTGGTCCTTTTGCACTCCATATCAAACCCAGGTTGATCTTGAGCAATAATACCTTTCCCCCAAGACCTAGGCCTGGGATTATATCAGTGATCATTGACAACAGATAACATAACATTTTAATTTATACCCTACACTCTCTTGTAAATGACTCGAGGTGGCTCACAATATCACAGTACACAGAATACATTTCCAGGTTTCTTCTATCCCACGCAGGGGACCCAGCAAGGCAAAATAATACAATTAATAATATATCACAAGAATAACATATAGCAATTCCCTCCCCCAACCCCAACTGATGATCTCCATCCACAAACTCCTACGTTCAGGCAGTTGGCCACACCATTAATCCATCTATCTACCCCCTGCTGCCACCAGGGGATAATTACTGAACTCCACCCCTCTGTCACCGAGGGGAGACTGGTACACCATCAACATCATCAGAAAACAACATTACCCCCCAAACAATACAGAAGCCCCCACAGTCTCCCACCTCAGCCTCATGACCCAGCTGAAGGGCACGGCCAAAGGGCAGGCCCCTTTGAATATGCCCCTCTGACACATGCCCCCAGCACATGCCTCCGGAATGGCCTCTGGCCACTCCCGGTGTTATGGGGAGTGGCCCGGAAGTTGTCATTGATGAGCCCCACCCCCGCAAGGGTGGGGGGGGAGGAGAAAAAGTTCCATGGCCTCCTGGTCTCCGAAACGGGCCCCGCTGTCCCCTCCACGACATCCCAGCACTGTCCTGGTGGACGGGGGGTGTTGTGTTGAAAAGGGCTTCCACCATCTGCCTCTGCTCAGCTAACTGCCCCTGGCTCCCACATGCTGCCGCCGATGTCTCTATCCCCTCTCCGGCCACTCCCAGAGTTATGGGGAGCGGCCCCGAAGTTGCCATCACCGAGCCCTGCCCCTGCAAGGTTGGGGGAGGAGGAGAAAAAGTTCCATGGTCCCCTGGTCTCCAAAACAGGGGCCCCCATCCCCTCCACCACATACCAGCACTGTCCTGGTGCACGGGGGGTGGTGGTGTTGAAAAGGGCTGCCACCATCTGCCTCTGCTCAGCTAACCACCCCAGGCTCCCACACGCCACCGCCGATGTCTCTATCCCCTCTCTGGCTGCTCCCGGTGTTATGGGGAGCGGCCCGGAAGCTGTCATCGCTGAGCCCCGCCCCCGCAAGGGTGGGGGGGAGGAGAAAAAGTTCCACGGCCCCCTGGTCTCTGAAACAGGCCCCCCCCCTCCACCACATGCTCCCACAACTTGTTATAATACCACACTAATTCAGTTTCACCCTTAGCCCTTACTATTAATTCTTGAAGGGCAATACAGTCCTCTTGCTTTATCAAGTCAAGAAAGGACTGCACCAGTGATGAGTCCCATCTACAAGTGGGAACAACTTCCAAATGGGTATACAAGCTCTACGTACTCTGAATTAAGACTCTCGCCATATCACATTCTAAACTAAGAATTAGCGGATGATGGTCACTTAAGCTGTTACAATCCACCTTAAAGTCACGAATCAGAGGCAAGATGCTAGGGGAGGCTGCACTAAAATCTATTACACTGGCCCCATGAGGCCCTGTATGCGTGAACTCTCCATCTCTATCGGAGAAACCTGATCCATTTAATACTACCAGGGAGAGATCACTTACCAAGGAAATATATCCTAACCCCTAAGAGTTAATAGTGGAATCCCTTGAAGTACGTTCTTTAAGAAAATTCCCACCCAAAAAAGTAGGAACAGGGCCATAGTCAGCCAAACTATCATCGTTTGCCCCCAGTCTAGCATTATAATCTCCCACCAACAGGATATGAGCCTGAGGATGTTGTTCCTGGAACCTCTCAAGAACATTCTGGAGAGTACCCCATACCTTGTTATCATAAGATCCAATATTACAAGGGGGAATGTAAACATTTACCAGGGTCAAAAAGATTGAACTTAATCTTAAACCAACCACTAAAACAAACGGAGGAAGAATCAAAATACACTCAGACAAATCCACCCAATCTTCAATAATCATACATGCCAAACTGGCCTTAGATCGACCCCGTTAAAGAAGGGGTAGCAGGTAAGGAGTAAACTTTATAATTAGGAAGGTCCAAGTATTTACATGACATTTGACCTTTGTATTGTTTTACCATATGTTATATGCTCTTGTATAACTTTGCACTGTATGTCCCTTTGAGATTATAGTTTTATAGAGCATCTCATGCCTCTTGTTTGTTTGAGAAAAAAAACAACCAAACCTTAGATTTTGGGGGAGCCCTGAGGGTACTAGTCTAAACTGTGTTTCCAGATCTTCCAGATCTACTTGCTTTTTGTCACAATTTGGCACTGAATCTCAACCTCTCAGAGTCTGCCTGTATATATTGCTGCTGTTTTCAAAGAGGGTGACTTTGGGTAATTTTAGACGTAGCAGGCCTCCATGCTTGCCACGCTGAACTATGCACCGGGATCCGTTTCCTGACCGGGATCCGTTTTGGATCCCAGTCAGGAATCAGGCCGGCCATCCTTTAGATGTGCTGGTCTGATTTGCACCGAGGATCGGGGAGGAGGCGGGGCTGCACGGCACGACGTGCACCGCAGAGCCCCACTCTCCCAGCCACCCGCCCTCTCGGAGATGGGTGGGCATTGATCCCAATCCTGTTCTGCGGTCAGGACCACGATCTGGCCAGGCTGAAGGTTACAGATGTCATCTTCAGCCCATCCCAGATCGTGGCCAATCGAACCACGGTTGGGGCCAGATCCCACCACGATTCCGGACCTCTGGGCGGTCGGAGGTCCAGAATCGTGGTCATTGAGATTCCCGCCAGGGATTCACTGGGGTGAACATCTGGCAGGAACCCCAACAGACATAACGGGACCAACGGCCACCACAGAGGATTCACTGTGGTTGACCGTGGTATCGTTACGTCTGAAATTGCCCTATATCTCCATTTCTCTTTAAAATTTCCCAACCAAAAAGCTAGGTTCACCCTCCCAACCACCCCCCACAGAACCTGCCTTTTAGAAACGCCTTCAGTCTGGTTGGAAGCCATCTTCTGTCTTTCCTCTCTCAATCTCTCTGCTGCCTGCAGATGCAGTCCTCTGGTGGTTCTCTACTGCGCATGCCTCTGACTTTACTGGCTTTCCCAGGGACTGCAAGAGCAAAACAGCTGTGGGGAACTCCCATTCCACCCCTGCCCTGCCCCCATATCACTAGCTATGTTCTAAAGCCCCTCTCATGCTATTCCTCACCGTGCATGACAGCACCCGTCCCTTACTTGGCATGCACAACATTCTTGAGAGTCCCATTGACTTAAATGATTTCCCTAAATTTAAAACCATGGGACAGATTTTAAAAATCCAAAAATGTGAACCTTCAAGGAAATGCCCCATAATTACATAAAAACAGTATATGCCAATGCAATCTTTCAACATTAAGTACTGACCCCGACCCAACCCCCCCCCCCAAAATTGTCTGAAACCAGATGTAAACGCAGTTTTTTCTCCAACATTTCAACTGCTAAAACTTTTTTCTTCCTGTCCAATTTGCATGAAATCAGGACACATTGTACCCCACACCCTAGTGACTGGCTAGGTTTCAAACAAACAGGATAAATGGTGCCAATTTTATTAGGGAGCCACGCTAGTGGCTCCATTAGTTAAGGCGGAGCTAACATTCTTCATTGAGAGTTCCATTGATTTCAATGGGAGTTTTTGGGGCAATTTCCTCTGGCTTGCAACTGATGTTGACAGGGTTTTCTCTTTGATCTTCTTAGTAAGAGAGAATCTGGTCACATATAGAAGTCAGGAAATGACCAGGGTATGTGCTTCTCATTTCACATTGTGAAATGGAGTAGTAGAAGATGTTTATTTTATTTATTTTATGTTTTATTTATGTGTGTGTAGCTCCCCCCACTTTTGGGGACTACCAAGTGCTTAGCCTGCACTTGCAGTGAGACCGCCACTTGGGGGGCAGAAGAGAACAACTGAGTGAGTTGCAGGAGGAGGGGAGGGAGAAGAAAGGGAGACAAGATGGCTGCCTGAGGAGAGGCTGAGAAGGCCTGGAAGAGGAAACAGTTGTGCTAAATCAGCAACACAAAGCAGAGCTGTGATCAGAGGCTGCCTGAAGGGGCGCAAGGCCAGAGAGAGAGGAAGGGAGTTGGAGCTGCCAAGGAACCCGGGGCATTCAGAAGAGACCTGAGCCCTCACCGAAGTTACCAGTGACAGAAGTGTGAAGGCTCCAGTGAGCTGCCAGCTTACTGACAAAAACCTGCAGAGAGGATACTCGGTCAGTAGCCTGACTGACGGGGGATCAGAGGGAAGGATGGAAGTCTGAGGTTTCAAAAACCCCAGGTACCAGAGGGATGGCGTGGGAGGGCGGCCGGCAGGGTGGCCAGCGGGACATACATCCAGGCAGCACAGCACACCTTCAACCAGGCCAGCGGAGGGAAAGCCCATGGGCCTGAGGGGTCGCCTTATCCCATGACCCTATTACTATTACTCTGGCAGGAAGCTCCTAGAGGCCTCAGCCAGCACATTAACTGGCCCAGCCCAGCACTCATGGGGAGAGGGAGTGTGGGGTCCACAGGGAATCTGTTTGGGAAACAGGGGAACTTGAAGCATTTTTAACCTGCCTTGCGAGGCTTATTTTCTATTTAGAATAAACCTGTTGTTTAACTTGTTAGCCTGTCTCACGTGTGCGTGTTTCAATGGTGGCGGGGGTGTTCTCTGAGCTAGTCCTAGGCATTCCCACCACAGGGCCCTGGGNGCCCCCCCGGGAGCCCCTGTGCCCCCTGTTCCCCTCCCCTTCATTCCCCTTACCCATTTCCTGGGTGCCTCCTCCAGCCCCAGTCCAGCTGATGTCCCCAGGGCGTCGCGTCCCACCTGCTGCTGCGGGTGTTGTCCCTGCCCCATCTCCATGGTCAGCATGACCCCCGTCTCCCCCTCCTCCACCTGTGCTCCCTCCACCTCCACATCTGCCCCTGCCTCCTCCGCCTCCTCCTCCACCGTCGCTCTCTCGCCCACCGCTCTCATCTGCCTCCCTCCTCGCTCCATCCCGCCATGCTTGCCTGCTGCTGATTTCCCTTTAAATCTCCCTCCGGTGGTTGTGTTGTTGCTGGTTGCCTGGCAGCGACACTGCATGCATTGTCTATGGCTGGGGCTCGTTTCCTTTGGTTCCGCCCGGGGATTGGCATCCAGATGTTACTTTTTGTTGTTTCGTGGTGGGGATCTCTTTGACCGCGCTTCCCGGGGTTTTGCACCGGGGAATCCGGGAAGCGTGGTTGAAATTAACCCCATGTGGGTATTGAGCGTGATGAACATCTGGCATGCGCCAAACAGACGTTCAGGGCTCTTTGGCCCCGCCGCGGGATTGAGCGTGTTTCACTGTGGTTGAGCATGATCTCGTAATGTCTGAAATCACCCAATGAGTTTTCCTAGGGACACGGTGTAGATAGAGAAGAGGAGAGGGTCAAGGACAGAGCCTTGGGAAACACCAACCGAGTGGGGAAGGGAGGAGGAGGTGCAGTTGGCAAGAGACACATTGAAGGAGAGGTCAGAGAGGTAGGAGGAGAACCAGTCGACAACGGAGCCACGGAAGCCAAGGGAGTGAAGTGAGTCCAGCAAGAGTGAATGGTCAACGAAGTCAAAGTTCTGTTTTTCTCAAACACAACCAAAACTACAACTTGAACTTCATAATTGTTTGAAAGAGATCAGCTTCTTTAAAATCATAGATTAACTATGGAGCCCCCAAAACTTCTAAACCACAAATACTGATTATGATAACTGCATGCAGTCTTCAGACAGAGTTGGTTTTAGCATTTGTAGTGCTGCTCAGGATGAAAATTAAGGGTGGTGCCTCATGGTCTGACCTTCCATAGCCCTGCCCCATTAATAATTGTCATTTTGGTGTTTACTTACAAAAACCAAAGAAGTGTCATATGTTTTCACACACATGTACATACAAACTTTCTCCCACACACATACACAAGCTCTCTCTCTCTCTCTCTCTCTGGGTATTTTTAAATGAGCATGACTGTGAGGGAGGGCTTGGCCAGAGAGTGGTGTAGCTGTGGAGCAGCCATTCAGGTGGAGTGAGTGGGGAGGGATTCTAATGGGCAACTCCCACTGTGGCTGCTACTGTACTAGAAGTAGCCACCTCAGGGGCTGAGAAACAGGTTGGAAGAGAGCCCCACAGAAGAAAACCCACCCCAGGATTTCTGGAGTGCTGGGCCTGAGTCTTCCAGGACTGGCCTCCCTGTGGGACCCCCTCTCACTGTGGGGCCTGGACCATGACCCCTACTGGCCTTACTTAACACACCAGCCCTGTCTTCAGGTACATTTTGGCCTTCTGACTTCCCTTGCAGAAAAAAAATATGGCTGAGAGGGATTGGCAATAATCTCTTAATGTGTTCTGTACATCATTTGCTGCAGATTACAAGGCAACATTTGTATTCATCTTGTTTTGGACTGTTTGTTTGATCAAATCCAAATGATACTGATATCTTTGGCCGTGTTTAGAGGAGCGCGCAGTGCGCTCNAAAGCCCATGAACCCAGGCGCTCTATTCCTTGGACCGCTTCCCAGGAGACATAGAGACAAGGGGGTAGCCAAGGGGGCATTACATGTGTGTGTGCTTTTATGGGATTTAGCTCACGCATGTGCAAAAGGGGTGGCACAAATCTGCCCCCTGCTGGCGGCTCGTGCTGCCTGTGTGTGTGTTTCCTGGAGAGGGGAGAGAAGCGGAGCTGGGAAGCGGAGCACTGTGTAACTGACATGCCAGTGACTAGGCTAGTCAGTGTCATGTCAGTTACGCAGCTCCCTGCTTCCCTGGCTCTCGGTCCCGGAGAGGGGAGAGGAGCGGAGCGGGGACCAGGGCGCAGTGTAACGGACATGACACTGACTAGGCTAGTCTGCCCTCTTGTTGCATTTGCACGTATGATCCACTGGACCCAATCTGTTATAATGCTGATTTGAATTTGAATAAAGAGGTGACTTTTAAACCCTATATGATGTCTCCTTGTCTTCTGGGATGCAGCAGCTCTGGGATGCAGAGCACCTCCCAGCAAATATCCCAAAGTAAAATGGTTAGATCACTTTCATTGCAAATAAAATACCAATAAATAAATTCAATTTAATAAAAATGAAGTAGGATTGGAAAAATCAGTGTTTCCAAGCAAAGAAAGTAGCAGAATTATTTTTTTTTTAATTGTTCAGCCTCTATTCAGATGCCTTACACTATGATGAGGGCTGTTTAAAATAAACATTTAATTCTGACTCAATTCAGATAGAAAATTCCATAGCACTTTAGTTTTTTAATTAAAGTTAAGCTTTTAAAATTTCACTTTGGGGATTTTTGTCTCCCTTTTTCATTTTCTACCTTTTTTAACTGTACAAAGGCCAGGGAGGGGAAACAGTTAAAAAATACTGTGTGAAAAAAAAATAGAAAATACCCAATTCCTTTCACTTTTTTATCTTTACCCTCAGGATTTCAGGTATTGAATGGAACCCATTGCATATCTGTGCCAATCCTTTCTTGGACTCTTTGAGCTTGATAAAGCTGCTTTTATATCTTTGACTCACCCTGCTCACCTGTCTGTGTCATTTTAGCCAACCTGTCATCTCCAGCTCACATGTCACACATCTTCTATAGCCACAGGTTGACAGTCTATGTCCTTGGATCATTCTCCCTGTGTCTCTCTCCCTTAAAGTTTTCTCTCTTGTTTATATCCATCATGCCTCAACTCTGTACAGTGGCCAGCAGTTAGATCAGATTTCCTCAAAAATTCCATTACTTTTTCCAATGTAAACCCAAATGAGATGGAATTTCTGTTTCATTACATGAATCTAAGTTTAAATAGGTTGACTCGCTCCTCTTAACTGAGTATGTGGATATATTTAATAATATTGTGGGGGAAATGGCTTTGGGAATATTTAATGGTAGTAGTGCAATAACAATTGGACCACTGTTCAATAGTATTGTGTGTAACATTGTTAAATAGCATGGAAAAAAGTGAATGAAATACCAAAACAAAATAATGAGTAACTAAATAACAGAAGTACCCAAAACAAAGTAAATGCAATGAACGAATAAACAAATAACCAAAACAGATATCTAAAATGGATAAACAAAGTGGAATGGCACATTCAGATGTGTGATAACTTCCATGAGAACAGAGCTGTGATTGCCATCACAGAAGTTTCTCCACCCCCCAGGTAATGTGTGAAAGTGGTCTAATAGTGATTCATATCCACTTTTTCAAAACAAATTTGTAGCAGCTGAAATCTTTTGCTATATCCATTTGTGCAGATATGTGTTTCAGCTCTAGTGGGAAGGCCTCACTGCACTTGATACATCCTTGCTGGTAGTCGGAAGAGAGAGGAGAGATATTGAAAGGTCATAGAGAATAATGGTTGAATCCTGAAACGTGCTGAGACATCTCACCTGATGAAGCAAAGTACATAAGCATTTTAACAGTGATCTGCCCAGATTTGCTACTTATTGGTAAAGGCAGGGCAGGAAGGATTCCACTGCTGCTTTTGCTTGTGTTTTATCTGTTCAGCAGATCAAATAACACTTCATTTGAAGCACCTTAAAAAGCACTAAGTTATTATTAATTATTATTATTATTATTTTAGCAAGTATTTACATAGCACCAGTAATGTACCTGGTGCTTTACAAAGTAATGGAATAGACATGGTCCCTGTCCTAGGGCTTACAATCTGAGACAAAGGAAGGGGAAAAGAGGGAGAGACAAAGAGCGTAACATTCACAAAGATGTGAGGTCCCAGGTGTACGTGCTTGGCTTGGTTACATCAAGAATGACAGCTGACTGGTCCGTGTGGTGAGGATATGAGTACACAGACCTCAGGTAACAGACTGTACTGGATGGAGGGTATCAGCAGGAGTTAGGTGAGGGCAGAGCAGAAGAGGTGGTTTTTGAGGAGGAATTTGAAGGTACGAAGGGAGGGGTGAGGTGGATGTGGACAGGGAGGGAGTTTCAGGCATGGGGGACAGCTAGGGAGAAGTGATGAAGGTGGTTAAGCGAACAGGGGAGGTGTGGGAGGGCAAGAGAGGGGACAGAGGAAGAGCGGAGTTCACAGACTGGAGTACGGAGTGTAATTAGCACAGAGAGGTAGGGGGGAGAAAGGTTGTGAAGAACTTTATAGGTGAAGAGTAGGAGCTTGTGCAGGATTCGTTCAGGAAGGAGAAGCCAGTGAAGAAAGGAGAGGAAAGACTGCACGTGGTCGAAGCGACGGGTGAGGTGGATGACCCTGGCAGCAGGGATGGAGATAAGGGGAGAAAGGTGAGAGCGGGGGAGGCCAGTGAGAAGGAGGTTACAGTAATTGAGGTGAGAGATGATCAGGACATGAACAAGGGTTTTGGAAGAGGAGACAGAGAGAAAATAGTGAATCTTAATATTATGGAGGGAGAAGCGGCAGGATTTGGCAACAGGGTTGATGTAGAGTTTAAAAGAAAGGGGTGAGTTAAAGATGAAGCCTTAGCTACGGACTTGGGGGATGGGAAGGATGGTGACCCCATTGATAATGATGGACAGAGAAGAGGGAGAGGAAGGATGAGGGAGGAAGATAAGGAGTTCAGTTTTAGCCATGTTGAGTTTCAGTTGACGTTGAGACATCCAGGTAGAGATATCAGAGAGACAGCTGGTGAGGCGAGCTTGAATAGATGGAGAGAGAGAGAGGGAGTAAAGAGAAAGAATTGAGTGTCATCAGCGTAGAAATGATATTGGAAGCCATGGGAGGCAATGGGTGATTTCAGATGTTACGGGCGGGCGGTTCACCACAGTGGATTCCCAGTGGGGATGAAAAAAACAACCACCCCCGGGGTGAAGAAAAGCCCCAAACAGACGTGACAGGACCGGGACCATGACCGGGAATCGGGCCGACAGATCACGGATCGGGGCAGCGCAACAGACGTGACGTCGATCCCCAGCCGTGGTCAAAACTCCCAGAAGCCACCAGGCAGGGGCGGGGAGGGACACAGACATCGCCGCCTGAGAGCAAACAAAGCCAAAAGGCACAAAAGGGAATGCCCACACAAGGGAAACGGGAAGGGAAGGGGGAAGAGGGAGAAGAGGCTGACAGGTACCACACATAGCAGGCACACAGACAGCGGAGGCACAGCGGGACACACAGCATGACAACATGCCGGGGCACACACACACACACATGCACACACACAAGGGAAAGGTCGGGAAGGGGGGCAAGTCAGAACACAGGCTGCAGCAACCCCCACCCCCACAGCAGCACAGTCCACATAGGCGCCCCCACAGCAACACAGGCAGTCTCAGAAAGGGGGGGCAGGACCCCAGGACCAAGGCATGATGGGGGCCCGCAATGCACAGCGAGCTGGGCGGAGACAGTCCAGGAGGCACACGGAGACCCCACAGTCACAGAGGGGCAGATGGAGGGCAGCCAGGAGAGGCAGAGCTGTGCTGCAGCTCCAAGGACACGCACCCCCCCAGTGGAAGCACCGTGGCCCAATCCGGGGGTGCCCAAACCCCCAGGTCACACAAGCACCCAAGAGGGAGGGGGGGGCGTGCAGCAAGTGGCAGCTCTGGTGGGTGCAGACAGGTAGCTGGACACATGCGGGTTGGAGAGGCCATGCAGAGCGCCACACCCAGGCACTAGGGAGGGCAACCACAGAGGGGGGCCAAGGGGTGCAGGCATACCAGGCGGTGGGGCCCGGAGCGGGCCCAGGGCCACAAGCAGGGGCAGCAGCACTCCACGAAGCAGGCTGCACCACAGCACAGCAGAGACATCAGGGTGGGAGCAGCCAGTGGGGACCAGCCCCCCCCGGACTGGGGTGGGAGTCCACATGGGGGCAGGACACCGGGGGGAAGGGAGGAGCACAGGGAGTGACAGGCTGCCGTTGGGGGCCACTGCGGACCCAGGGCCCGGGTGCCCCACCGGGTGAACCAGGTGGGGCCAATGGATCAAGCCCCGGCGGTACCCCAGCATGGACATGTGGTGGGCGATCAGGTAGTAGGCCTCAAAGGGATCATGCATGGAGAGACCCAGCTGGATGTCCACACAGGACCACACCCCCANGGAGGAGACAAAGGAAGGGGAAAAGAGGGAGAGACAAAGAGCGTAACATTCACAAAGATGTGAGGTCCCAGGTGTACGTGCTTGGCTTGGTTACATCAAGAATGACAGCTGACTGGTCCGTGTGGTGAGGATATGAGTACACAGACCTCAGGTAACAGATTGTACTGGATGGAGGGTATCAGCAGGAGTTAGGTGAGGGCAGAGCAGAAGAGGTGGTTTTTGAGGAGGAATTTGAAGGTACGAAGGGAGGGGTGAGGTGGATGTGGACAGGGAGGGAGTTTCAGGCATGGGGGACAGCTAGGGAGAAGTGATGAAGGTGGTTAAGCGAACAGGGGAGGTGTGGGAGGGCAAGAGAGGGGACAGAGGAAGAGCGGAGTTCACAGACTGGAGTACGGAGTGTAATTAGCACAGAGAGGTAGGGGGGAGAAAGGTTGTGAAGAACTTTATAGGTGAAGAGTAGGAGCTTGTGCAGGATTCGTTCAGGAAGGAGAAGCCAGTGAAGAAAGGAGAGGAAAGACTGCACGTGGTCGAAGCGACGGGTGAGGTGGATGACCCTGGCAGCAGGGATGGAGATAAGGGGAGAAAGGTGAGAGCGGGGGAGGCCAGTGAGAAGGAGGTTACAGTAATTGAGGTGAGAGATGATCAGGACATGAACAAGGGTTTTGGAAGAGGAGACAGAGAGAAAATAGTGAATCTTAATATTATGGAGGGAGAAGCGGCAGGATTTGGCAACAGGGTTGATGTAGAGTTTAAAAGAAAGGGGTGAGTTAAAGATGAAGCCTTAGCTACGGACTTGGGGGATGGGAAGGATGGTGACCCCATTGATAATGATGGACAGAGAAGAGGGAGAGGAAGGATGAGGGAGGAAGATAAGGAGTTCAGTTTTAGCCATGTTGAGTTTCAGTTGACGTTGAGACATCCAGGTAGAGATATCAGAGAAACAGCTGGTGAGGCGAGCTTGAATAGATGGAGAGAGAGAGAGGGAGTAAAGAGAAAGAATTGAGTGTCATCAGCGTAGAAATGATATTGGAAGCCATGGGAGGCAATGGGTGATTTCAGATGTTACGGGCGGGCGGTTCACCACAGTGGATTCCCAGTGGGGATGAAAAAAACAACCACCCCCGGGGTGAAGAAAAGCCCCAAACAGACGTGACAGGACCGGGACCATGACCGGGAATCGGGCCGACAGATCACGGATCGGGGCAGCGCAACAGACGTGACGTCGATCCCCAGCCGTGGTCAAAACTCCCAGAAGCCACCAGGCAGGGGCGGGGAGGGACACAGACATCGCCGCCTGAGAGCAAACAAAGCCAAAAGGCACAAAAGGGAATGCCCACACAAGGGAAACGGGAAGGGAAGGGGGAAGAGGGAGAAGAGGCTGACAGGTACCACACATAGCAGGCACACAGACAGCGGAGGCACAGCGGGACACACAGCATGACAACATGCCGGGGCACACACACACACACATGCACACACACAAGGGAAAGGTCGGGAAGGGGGGCAAGTCAGAACACAGGCTGCAGCAACCCCCACCCCCACAGCAGCACAGTCCACATAGGCGCCCCCACAGCAACACAGGCAGTCTCAGAAAGGGGGGGCAGGACCCCAGGACCAAGGCATGATGGGGGCCCGCAATGCACAGCGAGCTGGGCGGAGACAGTCCAGGAGGCACACGGAGACCCCACAGTCACAGAGGGGCAGATGGAGGGCAGCCAGGAGAGGCAGAGCTGTGCTGCAGCTCCAAGGACACGCACCCCCCCAGTGGAAGCACCGTGGCCCAATCCGGGGGTGCCCAAACCCCCAGGTCACACAAGCACCCAAGAGGGAGGGGGGGGCGTGCAGCAAGTGGCAGCTCTGGTGGGTGCAGACAGGTAGCTGGACACATGCGGGTTGGAGAGGCCATGCAGAGCGCCACACCCAGGCACTAGGGAGGGCAACCACAGAGGGGGGCCAAGGGGTGCAGGCATACCAGGCGGTGGGGCCCGGAGCGGGCCCAGGGCCACAAGCAGGGGCAGCAGCACTCCACGAAGCAGGCTGCACCACAGCACAGCAGAGACATCAGGGTGGGAGCAGCCAGTGGGGACCAGCCCCCCCCGGACTGGGGTGGGAGTCCACATGGGGGCAGGACACCGGGGGGAAGGGAGGAGCACAGGGAGTGACAGGCTGCCGTTGGGGGCCACTGCGGACCCAGGGCCCGGGTGCCCCACCGGGTGAACCAGGTGGGGCCAATGGATCAAGCCCCGGCGGTACCCCAGCATGGACATGTGGTGGGCGATCAGGTAGTAGGCCTCAAAGGGATCATGCATGGAGAGACCCAGCTGGATGTCCACACAGGACCACACCCCCAACAGGGCCAACATCTCCACCGCGGAAGGCTCCGACACACAGTAGGCAGCAGGAGGGGGCCAAGGAAGATGTCCCAGCTCCAGCAGCCGGTGGTACACCACCCCACGGGTGCGCTGGTACCCACGCGCCCCGTGAACACAGGCAAAGTAGCACACGGCCAAGGCAGGGCCACCCTCAGCAAGGCACACCGTGTAGGCACTCAGCCCTCACAAAACCAGCACAGAAACGGTCTCAGCCCCGGACCAGGGCACATGCGAACACCGCTTGTCCGGGATGCGCCCCTCAGGGAAGGGAACCAGCCCCAGGGTCTCCCTATGCAGCCGGCAATCACGAGCACTCACCTCATAGCTGAAGTAGTGAAGTCCAGAGCATAAGCTCTCAAAGGCACGTGCATGGCTGCCCGGGGTGCCCAGGAGCAGCTGCACGGCCGGGGTATGCCACAGGTTGCAAAGACACAGGTTCTTGCGGAAGGTCCAGATATGGGGGGCCCCATGGGGGCTGGGGAGCGGGAGGCCAGTGGACAGGCAACCAGCCATGGTCCGGCACAACAGGGGGAATAACACAAAGGCCTGGGGGGCACACACACCCTCCAGGGCCGGGAGGGCCTCCGAGGGGTCCCAAGGCCAGGGAAAGCAGCCGCAGACCACAACATTGTAGCACAACAGAGCAAGGCATGGGGTGCGGACCCGGCACAGCTGCAGAACACAATAGCGATCACACTGTCCAGCTAATCGCACCTCCAAGGCCATACTGTAGTAAACAGTGGGGGGAGGGGTGGTGGTGGAGATGGCTGATGGAATGCAGCTGTCCAGGGAGTGTGCAGACCCA